>CM041777.1:265106432-265135712 GCA_023374045.1 Limonium bicolor | reverse complement strand
GAGGCATGGTCTGCTAATGTGGGGGGGTGTCCTATGTATAGATTGTGCAGAGAATGAAAGGGGTGAAGGTCAGGCTAAAAGGTTTGAATAAAGAAAAGTTTTCTCATATAAGGGATAAGGTTCAGTTGAGTAGGGATTTGCTGTTTGATATTCAGAGAAGGTTGATGGGTGACCCGTTTAATTCTAGTTTAATTGAACAGGAGAGTAAACAGATCCAGGAGGTTAATCAGCTGGCGAGCTGTCTGAATTCACATGTGGCTCAGCAAGCTAAAGTTGATTGGTTACAGATGGGTGATGAGGCAAATGCTTATTTTTACAGAATCATGAATTCTAGAAGAAGTAAGTCGAGGATCCATGTTTTATTGGATGATCAGGGTACGAGGTTCACTTCTGAGGAGGAAATAAGTGAGCATATTGTGGATTATTTTACTAACCTTTTGGGCAAAAAGTGTTCTGTTAGAAGCATCTGTGATCAGACTGTGTTTCTCATGGGTATGAAAGTTTCTGATGATATGAATGATAATGTTTCTCGTCTGGTGTCTGATAGTGAGATTTGGGGTGCGCTCAAGTCCATTAAGAATTCGAAGGTGCCTGGTCTAGATGGTTTTAGCTCTCTGTTTTTCAAATCTGCATGGTCTATTCTTGGTAAGGATATATGTGCTGCTGTTAGAGATTTCTTTGGGAAGGGTAAGCTCCTTAAGCAGGTGAATACCACTCTCATCACTCTTGTTCCTAAGGTTGTGAATCCTAGCCAAGTTAAAGATCTGAGGCCAATTGCATGTTGTAATGTGATTTACAAAATTATCTCGAAAGTACTTGCTGCTAGAATTAGACTTGTCTTGCCTGAAATTGTAAATGATTGTCAGGGGGCTTTTGTTAAAGGTAGAAGTCTTGCACATAATGTGTTGTTGTGCCAGGAAATTATTCAGGGGTATAAGAGGAAAAATATTTCACCTCGTTGTGCTTTTAAGGTGGATATCCATAAAGCTTACGATTGTGTAAGTTGGGAATTTTTGGAGGAAGTTTTGGTGGGATTGGGAATTCAGGATAAGATTGTTAAATGGATTATGTGCTGTGTATCCACACCTTACTATTCCATTTTGATTAATGGCCAGAGTAAAGGGTTTTTTAAGGGTGAGAGGGGACTTCGGCAAGGGGACCCTTTATCCCCTCTTCTCTTTGTTCTCTGCATGGAGTACTTAAGCAGATTGTTGGATACGGTCAGAGATAATCTGAATTTTAATTACCATCCTAAGTGTGGTAAGATTAGGTTGAATCACTTGTGCTTTGCGGATGACCTTCTGATTTTTTGCAGAGGTGATGCTGGGTCAATTAGTATTATTAAAGGGCTACTTGATGAATTTTCTCGGTCTTCTGGTTTGTTCTTTAGTCATCTGAAGTGCAAGGTTTATTTTGGTGGGGTTCAAGATGAGGAGAAACAGAAAATTTTGGATATCTTGGGTTTTGAAGAGGGTGATTTACCTGTTAAGTATCTGGGTGTTCCTCTGTCCACTCATAGACTCGAATCTGCAGATTTTGTCCCTCTGTTGAACAACTGCTCGTATCTCGCATTGGGCCACAAGGAAGCTTAGTTACGCAGGAAGATTACAATTGGTTGACAGTACACTTATGAGCATTCAGAGATTTTGGGCTAATATTTTTTTGTTTCCTAAATATGTTGTTCAGATGATTGTTAGGAAATGTAGAAGTTTCCTGTGGAGTGGAGATGAGAACAGCAGGAAAGCCCCTGTTTCTTGGAGTAATATATGCAGGCCTAAGAGTAATGGGGGTTTAGGCATTAAAGAAATACTATCTTGGAACAAAACTGCTATATTATGCATTTTCTTGCGATTGAACTCTGCTGGAACTGATCAGTCTGCTTTGGTTCGTTGGTGTAGAGTCTATCTGTTGAAGAATGAGGATATTTGGGGTGTAAGGCTCAGAGGCTCTCATGCCTTTTGGTGGAATAATTGCTTGAAGTTAAGAGATGAGGTGGTGAGACAGAATCTTAGAGGAGAGTTGGAGAAGTGGATTGAGGATCATGGCTGCATTAATGTGCGCAAGGTGTTTGAGATTATTCATCCTCCCCAACCTGAAGAAGGTTGGGATTTGATCCTTTGGTCAAACTACTGCACCCCTCACGCCTCCTTTACTTGGTGGCTGGCATGCCATAATCGATTGGCTAGTAAGGATAGACTGCGCAGATGGAACTTAAATATCTCTACGGATTGTATATTCTGTGGGCAAGAAGAAACTCGGGATCACTTATTTTTTGAATGTGATTTCAGCAAACGGGTGTTTATAGATGTTATTCACATCTGGCTGGATTGCAAGCTGCCGGTTCGTTTTTCTGACTGTATGGCTTGTTTATGGAGATCTAGATGTAAAAAGGCTCTGGTATATAAGCTGTGGTGTGCTGCTGTGGGTGTTGTGGTTTATCAGATCTGGAAAGTGAGGAATGGAGCGATCTTTGCTGATGTTGTCCCTGACTGGAAACAATGTGTTGTAGATATCAAATTGGAGTTGAAACTAAGATGGGGTAGGTTTCGTTTACAGTTCACCAGGAAAAATTATAGAGTTTGTAAGAGATTTGATTTGCTTGAACTTCTGAAAGTTTAGTCGTGTCTGTTTTAGCTGCAGTCTGTTGCAGTTACATAGTTTTGGCATTTAGGTTGTAAATATTTGGTTTTATTAATCCAGCTTACCTTTCTTCAAAAATATTTGTTTCTAGTTACTTTTGTTGGCTTCTTTTCACGCAAGCTTCAGCCAACACCAAGTAGATGAGGCCAGGTTCTTTCTTCTTCCTCCCACGGTTCTCCCTCAGTTTCTCCTATTGTTGCCGAGCACAAAGAGAAAAGGTAATATCTGTCTGAATCTATGTTTTTCCTTTCTGTTTATGTAGTTTCTTAATATGGTAATGCTTATTACAGTGATGGATTTTGGGTAAAACATCAAGCTATAATAAAATAACAAACTTGAATTTAAAATATATTAATGAGAGAGAGGTCCAGAGGCTAAGAGCTCCACTTCTTTTGTATACCCACACAAACACAATCATAATTCATAGTTCATTAGTTCTTAAATTAGCTCATTTTTTTGTTGGTCACCACTCCACAATTAATTTTTTACAGCAGTAGAGTATTGATTAATTACTTTATAATTATACATATAAATAATAATTATACTATGCAAATGATTGCATGTATTGTCATTACTCATTATAATAAGGTTTTTGATCAATGTCTACAGTTTATAGAAATTGACAGATTTTAGTCCATCTTGACTGACCAAATTAGAAGTGTGTAAACTTCATATAATTCAATATCATAAATTTAGAATAATATGTTGATCCTTAATTGGGTTTAGTTTTGACATGTGAACAAACTATTGTAATTAGAGTCTAGAGACACATTTTTTAATCAGATAAATTTTGAACTTTTAAATTTCAACCAAGGATTGATTAAAGCCTTATTTGAATTACTTATTTAAATTGTTTTAATTTTCAGTTTGACTACCTAACTAACATCATTTTATTTATGATTTCCAGATTGGATATGGTCAAAATAAGAACAATAGATTCATTCTTCAAATCAGACGGAAATAGTAGCATTGATGAGCCACTACAACATGGTGATAAGCTAGTAGAAGCTCCTAGTTCTATTAACAATCATTCTCATGAGGAAGAACCTCCTTTAAAATCTCCTCGACTTGAAAAGGTTAATATGCTGGAGTCGGGGGTGCTCAACATGGACTACTTAATTCGTGATCCAGGTTTACGACCCCCAATTGTGGAGTATCCAATTGGTCAACGTGATGATATTAGACGGGCATACTTAAAACTTGGACCATATCAATTTCAGAAACATGAGTATCCTTTTAGTGGCACCGTGGGTCAAAGGCGAAGGTTTCAGGCATCTTGGTTTAAAAACTTTTTTTGGTTGGAGTATTCTGAGGCAAAAGATGCAGTGTTTTGCCTTCCATGTTATCTCTTCAGCAAGAAGCCCATTGGGCGAAGTGGATCTGACACATTTACTGTCAAAGGGTTCAACAGCTGGAAGAAGGTGAACAAGGGCAAAGGTTGTGCTTTTGTCAGCCATGAAGGTACAACTCCTAGCTCAGCACATAATTATTCAGTGAGATGTTATGAAGATTTAAGAATCAGCCTTGTCACATTGAGAATGTTATACATAAACAAACCTCTCAACATACTGCATGTAATAGATTGCGCTTGAAAACTTCAATTGAAGCTATCAAGTGGCTTACATTTCAGGCATGTGCATTTAGAGGACACGATGAGAAATCTGATTCCAAAAATCAAGGGAATTTCCTTGAATTGCTTAAACTGCTAACATCTTACAACAAGGATGTTAGTGATGTGGTGTTAGGAAATGCACCTCAAAATGCAAAATATACATCACCAGATGTTCAAAAGGAAATTTTACGTGTTTGTTCTATGAGTGTACAAGAAGCCATTCGTGATGAAATTGGTAACTCAAAGTTTTGTTTGATAGTGGATGAGGCTAGAGATGAATCAAAAAAGAACAAATGGCTATTGTTATCAAGCTTGTTGATCGTCATGGATATGTGAAAGAGAGATTTTTGGATTTGATTCATGTGAAAGATACGACTGCATCAACTTTGAACCAAGAGATATCTTCTTGTTTATTATATCATAAACTTGATGTTCAGGACATCCGTGGTCAAGGGTATGATGGAGCTAGTAATATGTGGAGAATGGAATGGGTTACAGGCCTTGTTTGAAAGGGAATGTCCTTATGCTTATTATGTGCATTGCTTTGCCCATCAGTTACAGTTGGCTCTAGTTGCTGCATCTAAGGATGTGAATGAGATGCATAGTTTTTTTTAAGAACTTAAACTTTATTGTGAATGTCATTGGCTCTTCTTGCAAGCGTAATGATGAACTGCAGGCTGCTCAACTTGCTGAAGTTTCTCATCTAGCTGAACTTGGAGAGTTAGAAAGTGGAAAGGGGACAAATCATATCAGATTTTTGCAAAGGCCAGGAGATACTAGATGGAGTTCACATTTTAGATCTATTTGTAGCTTGATGAGCTTGTTTGGTCCTGCAAGTGTGGTATTGGATAACATTGCTATTAAAGGTTCAACAGCTTCTCAAAGAGGTGATGCAGACTTTTCCCTGAGACACTTATTGTCATTTGATTTTGTGTTTGTGATGCATGTGATGAAGGAAATCATGGGTATAACTGATATGCTTTGTCAAGAGCTACAAAATAAGTCTCAAGACTTTATGAATGCTTTGACTATGCTTTCTACTACAAAGACATTGATTCAAAGACTAAGAGATGAAGGGTGGCATTCACTTATGAACAGTGTTACTTCATTTTATGGAAATCACAACATTCAAGTACCAGATTTGAGTGGAAATTACACTGATATCATTCGATTTCGTCGTAGGAAAGAAGTTGTAAGTGTTGAGCATCATTATCGGGTTGAAGTATATATTTCTGCTATTGATCGTCAGTTGCAAGAGTTGAACTGCAGATTTAATGAGGCAATCACTGAACTTCTTTCACTTAGTGTTGCTTTGGATCCTAGAGATTCATACAAGTCTTTTAGTATTCATGACATATGCAAACTTGCACAAAAGTTTTATCCTTCAGATTTTTCAGAGCAAGAACAAATTCAGTTGAGGCAGCAGTTACAACACTATGAGATAGACGGTTTTCACCATGAGCATTTGAGAAATGCTTGCTCCATTTCTGAATTATGCAGAGGGTTGCAAGAAACTGGGAAACATGAAATATATCCTTTGGTTGATAGGTTAATTGACTTGTTCTGACTCTTCCTGTTTCAACAGCAACAAGTGAAAGGGCATTTTCAGCAATGAAAATTGTAAAAACAAGACTTAGAAGTAGCATGAGTGATGAGTTTCTTAAGAGCTACTTGATTGTCTATATTGAACGGGAAATTGCTGAGACTTTTTCTACAAACAAGATCATAGATGACTTCAACTCTATGAAGGAAAGACGTGCACGCCTTAGTTGAACAAGGTACATATTCTATGTAGTTGGTCTACATTTTTTCTATTTGCCTTTGACTAGTTTTATTCTTCATCTTTAACTATGATACTATTTATTTTTAGTTTTTAATGGTCAAATGATTCTCTGTTTTCATTTATTTATGCAGCGTTTCATTTCTCCTGGTGAAGACCCCTTGAAGAATTTTTGTGTCAACAGTTCATTTTGCTATTCCTTAATCTTATATCATATTAGCAACACATCATTTACTATCTGTTCTTTGGTATAGGCATTGATCACATGTCTAAATGTGATATATAGTTTATTTTTTTTGAAATACAAACTTATTAAAAGATAATTGTTGACAAATCTTAATATGCTATATTGTCTTGAAAATTTGAAAGACGCAACATTAAAAAAAGTCTCGCCCCCCCAAATATTATTTTCTAGCTTCGCCCCTGCCCACAACACTGATCGACCGTTCAGGTAATTAGTGATTATGGTGAAGCATATGGCGATGAAAAGCAGGTAAACATGTGTGGGGAAACTACAGTCCAGGCATGCCTCACAGTTCAACCATGAAGGTGTTGAAAATATAAGAACATGGAGAAATGAGTAAGAAAGAATAAAATGTAACTCTTGTATTTGATTTTGATATGAATACAATTCTTTTATATACTAATTAAACTAAACTACTAATAAAAAATATCTTAACAACCCCGTAACTTCCTCCTAAAAAACTAATGTTCTAAATAAAACTAAATAATATTTATTATTTTCAAATCACTAAAACCAACACTTTCCCTTGATTTGAAATTTTCTAAAAAAACTGTGGAAAAAAAGTCTTAACAACCTAAATAAAAATATTTGAAGCAAATCTCTTAAATCTTCAAATCTTTCACGGGGCACTTCTCTCCAAAATGCGGATGCACTTCTCATCTTTCCTTCTTCTGCAATTATGGTGCACATCTCACCAATAATCTATCCCAAAAGCACATCTCTCCTTACCTCTAAAACAATTTTTCTTCTACGAACTGAGCCATTCAGTTTCCTTGTTACTCGTCTGAGCATCAAACCTGCAATACTTTTGAACATGACCAAATCTTTTGCACTTATAACACTTTATTTTCCTTTGTGCCAGCAATCATCTTCTTCATGGCCAAATTTTTTATAATTAGTGCACTGTAAAAGTTTGTCTTTTCCTTTAAATTTTGAACACTTAACCATAAAGAGGCTTCAGCATTGTCTTCATTTCCTTCCCCTCTCATCATTCTTCATTTAACCGCTTGAAGCGCATTGATCAATTCTGTAAAATTTATTATGGACAAATCCTTTGAATCTTCAAGAGATGAGATTTTGGATTCATACCTATCAGGAAGTGTGACCAGAAGTTTCTCCACAAGTCTTTGAGGCGGAAGCAGTTCACCAAGAAGTTTAATTTGGTTGGAGATCGATAAAATTCGATTTTCATACTCTTTAACATTCTAATATTTTTTTCGTTCTAACCATCTCAAATTCTCTTTTGAGATTCAGAATTTGCATTAATTTGGTTTGACTATTACCTTTAAATTCTTCCTGAAGCGTCTCCCATGCTTCTTTTGCAGATTCACAAGCCATTATGCTAGTGAAAACTTCTTCAAACACCGTTGAATGTATGCAAGATAACGCCTTTGGAATCTTCATCATTTCTTCTTCATATCTTTTCGTTTGTGTAGCTAATGGATTTGACGGAAGAGGGGTAGGCTCAAAATCAAATTCCACGACTTCCCATAAATTGAAAGCTCGTAGATATGACTCCATTCGAATCGCCCATGAATGATCATTCTTGCCACTAAAAACTGGCACTGGTGGAACAGAAGCCTTAAATGACGGCTGATTATTCACGAGTTAAACATAAATCGTGACTAATAAGAGGGCCGGAATTAGTTAATTACGTTTTTAAAAATAACCGTAATCAATAATCGGACAGAGGTTGGCGCGTGATTTTACAACGACTTTAGATCACGGTTATCAGTAAACCGTAATCTAAAGTCCCTGTCTAGACGCACGCTTTGACGGTCAACGGGCTTTAGATTACGGTTTACTGATAACCGTGATCTAAAGTCCCCGTCCGTTGATGGTCAACGACACCGTTTTAACCTGACTACCACATATTTCCAGCATTATTTAAATTTTTCGACGCCGCGCGTAATCTAAATGACAGTTAACGACGTCGTTTTACCAGCTTATTTTAGCTTAAAAAAATCTTATTATAAATATGTTGCATAACGTTGATCGAATAAGACGCATGACTCAGTGGCCACGGGTACATGAGTCAACACCAAATTATTTTCACGCTCTATTTTTTATTTCGTTAGACTTTAGATTACGGTTCTGCAAAAACCGTAATTTAAAGTTTGACTTTAGATTACGGTTTCTTGTGAACCGTAATCTAAAGTCCTTTTAACTAGAATATTTGCCCGTTTACTCTGCATACGTACAGTAACCTCTAACACTTCTCTCTCACGCTACTTCCTTGCTGAAATCACCTCCTCACTCCCGTCACCTTAGTATCACCCATCACCGTCGTCACTCCCGCCACCTTTGTAACTCTCATCACCACCGGTCACCACCCATCTCCCACTGGTCGTCGTCGTCGACTCTCTAATTGGGTATGCGATTTCTGTCGATTATTCCTAGATCTAACTTTGTTCGTATATATGTCGATTCCTAGTTCTAACGTCATTTCTGTCGATTCTTGAGAGTGTAATGGCAAATGTTCTAACCTTGTTCATAATTTATACCCAAGTTCACAGTTAATTGGAACCTAGTTCGTGGGCTGATTTCTGCACTAATTGCCAATTTCGCTGCTTACTAACGGTAATTTTGTAAACCAAACTGTCAACTACTATAGTTGTATTTCTTTGTTAATTGTTTTGAAGAGTAAGTTTGATTTGGTTATTCTTAGCATTTAGTTATACAATTAATACATAGTAGTGTAGGATTAAAATATAAATTTTGTTTATAAATAATTCTGATGGTGTGAATTTGATGTTGATAAAAGTGATTTGGAAATGTTAGAAATATAGGGGAGATGCTAGCGTTTTAACCTTGATTTTTTGATGAATTCTAATGTTGTCGTTTTTTTGTTTATACATCAGGACTACGACATTATTTTGGCTTTCGACCTCAATTGTTTTAGCATCGGCTAATCGTCTACTAGATCAGGTAAGATATATATATATATATATAGAATTTGACAAACTACCAAACATAGTTATCCACCCAAGATATACCTAATAGAGGTATATCTTGGGCAATCCCTGTCGGGACTGTCCATGATTGTTAAATCTCACACCTTGGGTGTGAATGTGTTTTTAATATGTAGTTTAGTGACTATTTCAACAGTATCTCTTTATTGTTCTTCGGGTGCATATATTATTGATTAATATCATAATATCGTGCATTTGAAGAACTGTAAGGAGATGTTGCTGAAATTTTCAATAAATTACATATTAAAAACACGTTCACCGGTGGGATTTAATACTCATGGATGGATTTAGGTTGATAAGATACAAAAATGTAAAGACTCGCCACGGGTGACGGTATGAAATGGCTGCCTTCATATAAATAGCTAGAAGGAGATGGAACGTTTGTGGATTTACAGTGGCAAGTTGGACGACAAGTTTTTAGAAGGAGTCGATAAGTAATGCACGGTGTTGGCGAACAATTTGAAACCTTCAGACAAGGGATACATATTTTATCCGTGTATCGACTATCAAAACAATCTGAGATATCGCGGCGTTAAAACAGTTAAGGAACATCTGATCCGCCGTGGTTTTACAAAGGATTTCCAAGATATAATCCGATGGCATGGTCAGAGCGTGATCGATGTTATTAAGCCTGACGAAGGAAATAATGGTCAGGCAAACACAGAAATAGAACTCGGAGATGATACTATTGCGGGTGATCCGGAAGACACTATAGTTGACGTTGAGCCATATTTCTTTGACGATGACATTGAGACAATGCTCGAAGATGTGGAACGACATCACTCTAACACGCCAGACAAGTATGAAAATTTGTTGGATTCATCCAAAACACCGATATACCCCGGGTGTGACCCTACAAAGTTAAGCAAGTTGAATGTCGTCCTAAAGCTATTCAACTTGAAAGCGAAATATGGTTGGATGCCCTCTTGAAACTATTGAAAAACATTCTTCCGGTGGACAACGTTTTATCAACGACTACGTCCTTAGCCAAAAAATTGATGTGCCCAATGCGTATGGAGTACCAAAAAGTTCATGCTTGTCCAAATGGTTGCATGTTGTTTTAAAAATCGGATGAATTTGCTGAAAGCTGTTCAGCATGTGGAGAGTCACAATATCTGAAGAAACAACAAACTGACATCAGCGGTAGTAAGAAAGGTTCACCGGCTAAGGTACTGTTCATTCCAAGGTTCAGACGTTTGTTCTATGTTGAGAAAGACGCAGAGAATCTTAGGTGGCATTAGTTCACAGGAAGAAGGATGGCAGATTGAGACATCCCGCTGATGCACCACAGTGGAGAAACATAGACATAAAATTTCCTGATTTTGGTAACGAACCGAGAAACCTATGGCTAGGCTTGTGCACGGAAGAGATGAACCCTTACGGTAATTTGAGTAGCATACACAGTACCTGGCCTGTGCTTTTGGTTATTTACAATCTACCACCGTGGTTATGCATGAAACCAAGACACATCTTGTTGTCTCTGTTAATATCGGGTCCGAAGCAACCGGGCAACAAAATTGATGTATTCCTACAACCTTTGTTAGAGGATCTAAACTCTTGTGGAATGAAGGGGCTACAGTTTACGACTCATTCAGCAAAGAGGACTTCAATTTGCGTGCTATGTTGTACTGCACAATTAATGACTTCCCTGCCTATGGTAATCTTTCAGGCTATCGTTGGCGTATCCGATTTGTGGTGAGAACACTTGTAGCATTCGCTTGAAACATAGTGGCAAAAACGTGTACATGGGCCACCGAAAAATGCTTCCAAAAGGACATAAGTACCGAAAGATGGTGAAAGAGTTCGATGGGAAAACTGATCACAGTGTGGCGCGCCAGCCTTTGACAGGTACAAAGATTTACAAAAAGGTGGATAATATTGTCAACAACTTCGGGCCGCCAACCAAAAATGGTGAAAAAAGCGTCTGAAAAAAGAAATCAATATTTTGGGAACTTTAGTACTGGTAGCATCTGGAGGTTACACATTGTATTTATGGGATGCATGTCAAGAAGAACGTGGGTGAAAGTATCACTAGCACCCTTTTGAAAATAAAAGGAAAGACAAAAGATCATATGAAAGGGAGGAAAGATTTATTTGAGTTGGGCATACGCACAGAGCTTGGCCCGCAAGAACGTGGAATACGCACATTCTTGCCTCCTGCCTGTCACACTCTATCTAAAGAAGAGAAACATAGTCTATGCAGTACCCTTTACAACATCAAGGTGCCTTCAGGATACTCCTCAAACATAAGAATCCTAGTGTCCATGATAGATTTAAAATTAGTAGGAATGAAATCTCACGATTATCATGTCCTAGTTCAAGAATTTTTGCCAACTGCATTGCGTGGGATCTTGCCTGATACTGTCAGACACACAGTCACAAATGTCAGTGTATTCCTCAAAACCATTTCGTCAAAGGTTCTAGATGCGAACACTTTGTCTAAACGACAAAAGGATCTTATTGTGACAATGTGTCAGCTGGAGATGTATTTTCCTCCCTTGTTCTTTGATATAATGATACATCTGCTTGTGCATCTTGTAAGAAAGATTCTGATGTGCGGTCCTTTGTACCTTTGCTACATGTATCCGTTTGAAAGGTACATGGGTGTCCTGCAGAAGAAAATGAAGAACCATCGTCACCCAGAGGCAGTATTATAGAGGGCACTATGACAGAGAAAGTTGTAGACTTTTGCACTAATTACCTAGAAGGTGTCGATACCATTGGACTGCCACGTTCTAGAAACGAGGGCAGATTGAAGGGTGTTGGTACGGTTGGATGAAAACTGAAAAGAATTGATATAGACACTCTTAACAAAGCTCATTTAGTTGTGTGAGTCATCTTGAAGATGTCGAACCGTACTTTGATGAACACTTATGCGTTTTAAGAGCAAAATATCCAGACATGAGTGACGTTAGACTACAAAATGAGCAGAACATGACATTTGTCAGATGGTTCACAAATGTGCCTGAACTGATTAAAGTAATTACATTTGGACCAAATCTGGATGTAACTTCTTATGAGGGGTACGATGTCAATGGATTCACCTTTTTCAAACGTCAGGATCGCAAGTCAACGAATCAAAATAGTGGCGTAGAGCTTGAAGCTTATCAAGACTTATATGACATCAGCGGTGTGGGTCGCAGTCCAGTCTCAGTAAAACAATCATATTTCGGTGTTATACAAGACATCTGGGTATTGGACTACAACAACTACGAAATATGTGTTTTCTGGTGTAACAAGGTTGACAACAAACATGGCTACCGTGAGGAGGAGCATGGTATGAAACTGGTTGAACTGTCTAGAGCTACTCCCACGGTTGAGTCATTCGATGTTGGGACAAAGGTTAAGCAGATATTTTATGTAACTGATCCCTGCAATCCTAGATGGTTTGTGGTGCTTAAAGGGAGAAGAGGAATAGTTGATGTGGATGGTGTGGTTGATGACGATGAGTATGACGCAGAAGATGAACCTGTAACTGTTCCTATTTCATTGGAAGAGGCTGAGGTCACTGGTCATCGTGAGTATATACGATCAGACCATAACGAGGGAATGTGGTTTGAGAGATAATGGTGTATGTAAGTTATTACCATTAAAATTTATAAGTAATTACCAATCTTTTATTTGTTGCTTGTATATGACCATTGTTAAATTCCGTGTATTTTTTTTGTCATTATCTAATGCTTAATTTTATTTCAATTCTTACAGGCATGGATGAAGAGTTCGAGTTATTTTACGACGAGTTGGAAAATGATCAACAAATGGTACTGGTTCCTTCTACCAGTGCCCCTTCTACCGCGGGCCCTTCTGCTGGCCCTTCTACAGCTAGCCCTACTGCTGCTGCCCCTTCCATGAGTGCACCTTATACGAGTGCTACTCAGAGACCCAGAGGTAGAGGCCCGACACGTGGGCTGAAGCTGCAGAAACTGGATGAGATCAATCTTGTCTAGGACCGGTATGGAGGTATTGTGGGGGCAGCAGGTCAGAGTTTGCTAGTATGCTAGGGACTCTATCCAGGTCACATTGCTGCATCAACCACAAGTGGCCAAAAGTTCTGAAAGAAGTTAAGGAGACTATCTGGAAGAAGGTGCAAGAACGGTACAAGATCTTAGAAGAAGTGAAGAAGACCGTTCTTTCTGCGGTGAGCGGCAAAGCTAAATCATTCCGCCACTACTTGGCGGAGAACTGGATCACTAGGGTGCCCCCACGTGAGCCTCCGCCATATGTGGTGTACAACGGCATGATCAGCGAAGAGGAGTGGAGGGTCTTCTTTGAGCACCACTTCACCCCTAGTTCAGGGTATGTTTGTGTGTACTATTTTTGAATTAATGTTCATAATGTTTTATCCCTGATTTCCTAATTAATTTCTGTTGTAATGTCTTAACAGCAAAGACAAGAACAAGCACAGCAAAACCGTGAAGCAAATCTCTACCCCCACACCATGGGACGAAGGGGATATGTGGGCAGCCTTGATTAGTGGAAAGAAGCTGGTTTGCTGATGCAGAGGATCGAGGACGACAGTGAATGCCCGATCGAGGATGTCTCTAAGGCGAGTAGGGTGTGGATGTACCTACTGGGACACCAGAGAACGACCAGAGAAGGTCAGAGGATATTTCCTCACGGTGACGGTACAACTGGCTAACCAAATTGTAAGTGTTTGGAAGTAGCTATTAAATAATTTAATTATAGACTCAAGCGTTTGTAGATCTTAAATTTAGTGCTAATTGGACAGTATGAAGCGACACAGAGAGCAGAAATAGACTTACACGCTCCTCCTTCTCAAGACGACCCTTTCAATCAAGCGCTCGGGATGAAGGATCACCCGGGGCGTGTTAGAGGATTTAGGGGAGAAGTGCCTCAGAAGCACGTATTCCCACCATCTGCTAAGAAGGGTTAGATGAATGTTGCTGACATCGAGGCGATGGTAGAGCGTAAGTTTGCTGTTGAGCGCCATGCTAATGAGGAGAAATTGGTTGCTGAGCGTCAAGCTAACAAGGAGAGATTGGCTGCTGAGCGCCGAGCTTAGGAGAAGAGGTTGCACAAGCGTTGGATGTGATCGCACATGCGACTACTCAGCAGTAGCATGATCCTCCTCGTCCAGTTGTGCTCGGCCGCTGACCCGTACCCGTTTGCCAACATCCAGGTTAGCTTTGTTTCACTTTTTTTCTCGTTAAATAAAGTCCTTTAAATAGTATTAGATTGGACGCACTTATTTATTTCACGCAATATCTATGTTTATTAAAGGAGCAAAAAAATGACGTCTCCAAGTACCATTGGACGGGCACCCTATAGATGTGGCCTACGGGACAGTGTTGCCATCAGGTCCACTCACGCTCATCAATTTCGTACGTCTACCCGCATTCTACGCGCGTGTGACCTTAGACTTGATAATCGAAGGATTTGAGAATGCATACCTTCCGATGGCATTTGACAACAAATGCACGCTGGTTGAAGCGAAGGGAGACATGTTGCCCTGGCCAGCATGTTATATTGTTGTCACTGATGAGGTAAGACTGTTTGACACCATTTAGTGTCTAATATAATCCATTATATAGCATTTAGTGTCTAATATAATCCATTATAGATCCCTGAGCTTCCTCGCCGTGTATCCCGGCACAGAGAAGAGATCAACCAGCCGACAGCGCCTGTCCACAATACGAGGGTATGTTCTAGATAGATGTTTAATGTTACTATAATAATCAATTTGTATGACCTTCTTATGTGTTATTGTTTATGTGTGAAGGGCAAGAGTCCAGTGACCCGGGGTGCGAAAGGTAAGAATCCAGTGACCCAGGCTCACACTAGAACTTTTGGGGCGCCGACAAGTAGGTTCGCACTGCCAGAAAAACTTATTAAAGTCTTAGGGCCTCGTCGGATCAATCTCTATGACAAGATCAAGGCGAGGTCACCTCAATGCATCAACTTCATGATGACGCTTCCAAAGTCGCAGTTTCACTACGAAGAAGATATGACCACAGCGATCAACTTTGGGGACATCGGAGAGATGATGTGTGGAGATTACCTGAACATTAACATAATTCAAGCTTATGCAACGTAAGTTTTCTTTCCTTATACTGTAAAAATATATAGAATAAGTACCTATGAAGTCGCATTGGCTAACTTTTTATAGTACATGTGATATAATAGATGTCTACTTCAGAGATGTCATGATAAGAGCTTCACCACCATTTCTGCGGTGTGCCCGGAGTGTTTATCTTACGACTCAGTCAATAGGGACCGGCGAGGTTTTGTAGATACATGGAGCATTGCTTCAATGTTGCTGAACAAAAGAATAAATTATTTTTGCTAATGCCGTATCACCAAATGTGAGTTTTGATGTAAATTTACATACTAATTAGCTAACTTTTTTACCTTCATTCCTCATTTCATTTTGTATTTGAAATTGTAGCCACCACTGGGCTTTGTTTATCTTCTGCACCGCCACTGCTTCTCTGCTCGTTCTAGATCCACTAGGGCAGTGGACAGAATTCAACATAGGAGACTTAATCAAAAGGTAAGTTTGTATTACTGCTTAATTATTTGTAGTTTTTTTGAATTAACATTAATTTACTCGTTCATTGTGCTTAACGCTTTTGTTAATATGTGACAGTGCTTACAAAAAAACCCCTCAGGGAGAGTTTGCAGACATGAAAATCACATACATCATGGTATGAGTAATTCATTAATTTCATTCATGCTGCTTACAAAAAAACCCCAAAAGGATTCTAGGAGTTGCGGGTACTATGTGATGCGGTACATGTACGAGTTTTGCGAGTACTTCCCAACATTTGAGAACTCTGAAGACAAGGTAATACGATAGACAACGTCTTATCTTAATCTCATTATGTGTTCCATTCCTTTTCTTGTTCCAGATTAAAGAGCACTTTGGTAAATCCTCGACTTACAGTGAAAAAGACTTGTATCATGTCAGAGAGAGCATGACAGCCTTATTTTTGAGAATGGAGTGGTAGACTAGCTAGCTTTTTGTATATATTGTAGTGGCATGAAACAGAAATGACATTTACTGAATTGCTAGCTGTTGTAACAGATTTGTATGTATTGCAGAAAATGTCTTTTGTGCTATTTTGTTTGAGTTTTAACATATATTGTTATCTGTTGCAAATGTTGTGTAATGAAAGCTGCTGTACGATTCTGGTGTAATGAAAGATGCAATATATCTGGTTGAACTGTAACAGATGTTGTTATCTGTTGCGATTGTGCGCAGAGAATGTGTTTTGTTGCTATTTGATTCAGGTGTGTTGCAATTGTGCAGTTTATGTATATTTGTTGCAATTCTGCAGTTCTGTAATACTACCCTCTATCGCAATTGTGTAGTTCTGTAATAAAAAAATGTAAAAAATAATTTTAAAAAAAACTCTTTACATTACGGTTCCAAGGAAAACCATAATCTAAAGTGCTTTGGCGCGCGCGGCATTGGACTTTAAATTACGGTTCTATCAGAAACCATAATCTAAAGTCCAACGGCATGCGCGCCAAAGCACTTTAGATTACGGTTTTCTATGGAACCATAATGTAAAGTCCCTGACACGTGGGACCGGAAAAAGGCCTTTAATTACGGTTTTAAACCATAATTAAAAACATCACCGTCTTACGTGACGCCCGCATTAACTACAGTCCAGAACCGTCATTAAACAGGATTTTGGACCGTAATTTAAGGCCTCCGTTCCACCAGTGTGGAATAGGAATATTGAAATTTGATGTCCTCACTCAAACTCAAAAACTTTTTTTGACGCTTTTTTTTATTCACTCAACAAAACCTAAGAATACTTATGACTAAAATCTTACGACAATAAAGAGAAGCATATGACAATTTTTTTTTTGGAACTCAGTAATCAGAAAGAAATATGCATTGATTTCTTCCCTCTATCTGGCTCTTGATACCATGTTGAAAAATATAAGAATGTGGAGAAATTAGTAAGGAAGAATAGTACGTAACTCTTGCATTTGATTCTGATAGGAATACAATCCTTTTATAGACTAATGAAACTAAACTACTAATAAAAAATATCTTAACAACCCCGTAACTTCCTCCTACAAAAAATAATCTTCTAAATAAAATGATATGATAATTATTATTTTCAAATCACTAAAACCAACAGAAGGCACGAGTCTGAGACACCTCCACTATGTCACAAATTACTTAACTACTGAAACTATAAAAAGCAGGTTAACCCACCCTGGTGTTCCATGCTGAAACTTGGAACTTACCCATGCGGATTAGGAAAATCAGGATGAATATTTGCCTCTGTCCTAGATTATAACATTATCCATCAGGATGATATTTGCCTCTATTCTCCTAATCAAATTAGGAAATAACACCCAGTGTTGCAGCACCAAAAGTATAGTCCCCTATCCATTTATATATGTTTGATAAGTTTGGACTTCCCGTCTTATTACCTGCTTTCAGCCCTTAACTCTTTCTTTTTTCAAAAAGTAACCATTTCATTAAGGGCATAAAGTAATGATACTATGGGGTACATCATGTAGCCATATGTTACATTGATAACTAGTACGACCTAAGTTTGCTAGTAGATGAGCACTAGTATTCCACTCCCGTGGAATTTAAAAGAATAAAGCTTCCTGGAAGGAAGAGAGAGATGTTAACACCTTATCAAGGATAGACTTTGTGTCTTCATCCTTAATAACAGCTTGTCCTTCATTAATATAATCATATATAGCTTTACAATCCGTAGAGGCTTCCACCGCAAATTGAAGCGCCAAAGCCTCGACTTTAGAAGGGATTAAGGTACCATGTCAGCCTTTAATCCCCACTAGAGAAGGTTGTTGTAAATTTTGCTTTGCAAAAATGCCAATCCCATTAGAACCAAGCGATCAATACTGCCATCCAAATATATTTCATTCCAAGTAGGGCATTACTGTCGATGTCGGTACAATGCCATGGATGGAGTGGGTGCTGAGGATTGAAGATGATCATGTAATGTAGTAGTCTGGCACCATGCCCACCTAAATGTAGGAACCTGAGTGTGTACTGTTTGACATCGTGCATACCAAATTTTCCAAAAGAAAGAGGTGTATAACTCTATTTGAAAAAGAGATGTGGAGGTGCACATGTGTAGAAACTAATGACAAAAGGCTCCATCTGTTGATATATCTGGTGGCTTTGGCTGTTCGAAATAATTCCATAAAGGGGCTACAGCTGGGCAAGGCACAAAAGCATGCAAAAGTGTTTCACTTCCCCCACAGATAGTGCAATGAGCATCAGCATATTTGAAACGGGAACACAGTAACGCCTTACATGGAATCAAACCATTTAAAAACTTCCATCCAAAGAGCTTTACTCTCGGAGGGAGCTTTGTCTTTTTAATACGCTTAAAAGCTTCCCCACCTGCGGAGTGGGCAGATGGTGTAGCTGTAGAGACATGTTTGAAGGCGTAGGTTTGTGAAATAGGCTGTTCGAACTGAAAATTGGCCATCTTTGGATGGGTGCCAATACCAGTAATCCTCCGCTGAATCCTGAGTGGATAGTGGTATGTCTTTGACAAGACTTATATCCATGGGGACAAGGTATTGTTGAAGTGTTGTATCCTTTCAGGTGAGACTTCGTTGGTTTATAAGCATTGAAACTTTAGTAGTTGGTAGCGTAGAGGGTGGGACATTCCATATGAAAGGTTGGCCACCTGGTTTACCTAGAATCCACCTTGCATTCAAAGGGATGTTGTTCTCATTAACAATTTTCTTATAGGCGCCTTGATCCAAGAGATTCCGCACACTTAAAAGTGCCCTCCAAATTGGACTTGCAGTGTTTGATAACTGATATGAAAAAAGATGTTTTTGTCCCAAATAACGAGCACGATAGAGCTGAGAAATCAAAAGGTGGGGCTGAGTTAGAATTCTTCAAAGTTTCTTCGAAAGCAAAGCTCTGTTGAAGCTATTTAAATCCCTGAAACCCAGGCCCCCTTGCTGGACATTCCGACAAAGAGTAGACCATTTTTGCCAATGTATAGAGCACTTTGTCGCAGTTCCACTCCACCAGAACCGTGCAAGAAGCTGATGCAATGATTTATGATTGATTGTGGAAGTCGTATAACTGACATCACATATGTAGGAATGCTTTGCAAAACTGACTTGATTAAAATTGAGCGACTAGTAGCTAAGACCCGTTTGTTCCATGATTGTATTCGTTTTGCAACCCGATCTTTTATATAAGAAAAAACTGTTTTTGTGTTGCATCCCAGTGCAGAAGGGAAAGCAAGATATAGGCCAAAATCAGGAACTTGCCTAGTGCCCAATAACTATGCTAGATTGGAACAAGTGTGTGAAGGAACCCCTTTGGAGAACATTATCCCAGACTTAGATTGATTTATACATTGGCCTGATGCAGTCTTAAAGTCCTCTAAGGTCTCTGCAAAAGCCTGAATATTTGTGGTACTTACTTGTCCATATACAACACAGCCATCCGCAAAGAGAAGGGCTGTAAAAGGGACTGACATACCTCGAACAGAGAAACCCTTATATGATCCAACATCTGAAGCTAGTTGAAGGGTTGAGGTGAGAACTTCCATGCAACAGATAAAGAGTAATGGAGATAAAGGATCTCCCTGGCGCAAACATCTCTGTCGATGGAAGATCCTATCTGCATAGCCATTTATCAATACAGAAATGGAGACTGTAGAAATGCACTTATTAATGAGGTTGACTATCATAGGATGAAAACCCATGCTTTTCAGTACTCAATGATGAAGGGCCATTCAAATCTGTCGAAAGCTTTTGACATATCGACCTTGTATACAAAAGAGCCACGTAAATGTGCCTGAGAGTGTGCATGATGTGATGCAGCTCATGTGCGATCATGATTTGATCTGTAATCAGTTTACCTTGAACAAATGCACCTTGATTAGCAAAAATGACTTCAGGTAAAACATTATGTATTCGATTAGCTATTGTTTTTGCTATGACTCTGTACATAGTGTTGCATAATGAAATGGGACAAAAATATGTGAGTGTGGTGGCCCCTTTCTTCTTTGGGATTAAAACCATGTGAGCATGACTTATGCCCAAAGGGATTACTGCAGAGTTGAGAAAAGACAGAGCGGTATCAAGAAAAGCATCACAGATAGTTGGGCCAATATGATTTTAAAAAGAAACCATTGATGCCATTAGGTCATGCTGCTTTTTGAGGGTGCATTTGCTTAAAAGCTGCCACCACTTCCTCCTTTGTGAAAGGTACTCCGATAGATGTGTGAGAAGAGTCTAAGACTCTATGTTCAACACAGGCGAATAGATGATCATTAGACTCTGGAGAAGTAGTAGTGTACAGATTCTGGAAAAAGGTAGTTGCTAAGTTCTCAATTCCATTCCAAGTAGTCTCCATTGTGGTACTATCAATTGTTATAGAAGAAATGGTATTCCTGCACTTACAGGCCCTCATTCTATTGAAGAAAAAGGCCAAATTCCTATCCCCTGCACTTAGCCATTGGGTACGTGATTGTTGGCTCAATCTAATTTCTTCTATGGCATCCAAGGTCGAATTCAGAGTTGTCCAAGAAGATAAGTTATGATCTGTTGGAGGACTTTGTACAACAGAATCCAGCTGCTGCTTAATCCTGTTAATGTTTTTTTCTCAATCCAATATCTGCGTGTTCCCCAATGTTTTAACCTTTTCCCACAATGTAGTACCTTAGTTTGGTAATCTAAAGGTGAACCATATTGAGACCATACCCTTTGCACCAATAACTTGCACTCTGGTTCTGATGCCCAACAATTCTCAAAGTGAAAAGGCTTTGGACCATGTCGAACTGGTGGTTCGAATACCAGCTTAATTGGTCTATGATCAGACCTTCCCCATTTCAGGTGGTAATTCTTTACATCAGGAAACATCATAGACCAGGATGTATTACAAACAAAACAATCCAACCTGCTTTTAACATTTAGATGGTTCTTGCTCTCATTGTTGTATGTGTATCTTGGGCCAATAAAACCAAGATCTTGCAGTTCACAATCTTGAAGGCAGCACGAAAAGCTTGCATCAAAGCATTTGAAGGTTCTCCTCTACCCAAATGTTCATTTGCATACATAATGTAGTTAAAATCCTCACCCAACAACCAAGGCCCTGTCCACTAAGAATGCAAGTATCGCAAAAGATCAACAGTTTTCCATTTCTGAGTAACGTTAGACCAGCCATACAAACCAGACAACCTCCACTTCACCCCCTCGAACAAGACAGTCAACATGCGAACCAGATAACTCAAAAGACTTACATCAAAACCCTTCCTCCAAAACAAAACCACCCTACCCCTACGTCCCATACAATCCCTGGTCAACCAGTCAAAATTCCCCAACCTACCAGCTATAGTATGCATTTCAGATGTGCATAACTTAGTTTCTGATAAAAACACAAAAGTAGGTGCTTCATCCCTAATAACCCCCAAAACCCACCTAACTGCCGTAGGAACACCTAACCCACGACAGTTAATATTCACTAAAAGACTCATTATATCTGGCCACTCTAGGCATCTTCCAGTAGCCTGTGCAGAATCAGGTGAATTTCCATTCTTGCCACATTTTGGAACCTCCTCCAGACTATCCAGCTCCGCGATTTCTTGGGAAGTTGAAGTTGAATGAACATCTTCCATCTTTCACTTTTTAACAGAATTATCAGATCGTGGTATCTCTCCTTCCTCCAATTCAGGCTGAGTAATTTCGTCTACGTTTGGTGCGTCTAGGTTCACCACAAGAGCATCCATAGGCTGGTGCACCACATCAGAATGAGCCACTGGTGGAGCAAACATGAGGTGGAGAACGCATGTCAAACAGACCTTCAGCTTCAATATTCTCAGAGCGTTGTCGAGCAGTAGTACCCAAAGGTCCTATTGAGTAAAATCTACACATTATTATATATAGATTTATAGCAAACTAATAGGCAAGTGCACCTAGTCGGAGTAGTACAACAAGTGTCGTATCCTCAGGGAAATTGTTCAATTTTCCTAGTTCCAGTATTTAATAAACAGTAAATAAAAGGGGGTTTAGCCAGTGGCAATCTTGGTATTTTTGGGTTGGACAGATAAAAACAATTAAAAGCTTAAATAAAACAGTTGTGTATCAAATGGATGAAAAATGTGCTAAGGAAGGTGAAATCGCCCAAATATACTTAGACATTAATTATAATCCTAATTTGCTCTATTTGTCTGTTTAAGAATTTATCTTGTGGCCTTCCTAAATCATAGATAAGGACAACTCTTAATTAATCCAATAGACTTTTTACAATCAAAAAAAGTCTAAAATCATTAATTAGCATTAAGCAAGAATTCTTTTAATAACAGCGATGGATTTTATCTGCTAATCAAGGAGATAATATCTAACGTTTGTCTCTCTTTGTGGTCTATTCTCAAATTTACAAAATCATTGAAATAAGAGAAACCGTAAATGCGTAAAAATGATCAGTTCTTAAGCATTTAATAATTTAGAGAGACAAAACAAATATTTATAAGCAAACTCGGTATTATAAATAAGTCTGAATTATTTGGGGTTAAACACCCATCCTAAGCACAAATATAAATTTACTCAGACATTGACAGAAATAAAAATAGAGTAAAGATAAGAAATAGTCATTATTTCGGAAACTGCATGAGAAGAACGGGTCTGCACTCGCTCTCACTTCTGCTGCCTCTTTCCTCTCCTTTTAATATACTGCTTCTGCTGAGTACGTGAGTGAGTGTGGTGGAGTGGTGTTACGGGAGAAAATGAATGAAAGAGAATGGTGGAGTGCGGTGTTGTTGTGTGATCGATTCTGTGTTTTCTTCAATCTCCCGCCTCTATTTATCGTAGAAGGAGCTGGGTTTTTATAGAAGCAGAGCAGAAGGTTGGAGACAGGGCTGGAGCACGCGTGAGGAATTTAAGGAGTGCGGTGGCGCCTGATATTGCTGATGGGGTAGATAGATATGTTTGCAGGCGCCGCAAGAAAAATGGGGAAGACGGTCGGCGCGTCAATTTTTCTGGATCTGGGTTGCATTTAGACGCATGCTTGTTTGTGTCCTTGCATAAATGGGCGGACGTCTCTATCTCTTGTCCAGCTATATTTGGGCGGACGTCTCAAATTTTATGTCCTTGTTTCTTGTCCGGCCATTTATCCACGGACAGGCGTGGCTTTTGTTTTCTGTCCGGCCATTTTTACACGGACAGCATGGTCTTCTTTTCCTGTCCTGCCTTATTTCATCGGACATGTTATGTCCTTGTTTTGTGTCCTGCCTTTTTTGGGTGGACATGTGTGCTCAATTTCGACGTGTCTGAACCAGTGTCCGGACCAGCCTGGTTCGGACAGGTCGATCTTATGCGGAGAACGCTCCATGTCATGCGTCCGAATCAGCTCATCCGGACAGTGGTTCGGACATAAATTAGTTTGCTCCTAAAATATTCGTTTCAGCTCCGATTTAAGATCCGTTTGCGCCTATGCGTTCGTCTCTTCGTCTACTTTGCTCCTAGCTTGGTTTTCCTCATGTTTAACCAATAAATCTGTAAGATAACCAATAAAACAGAAACTAGAGGAAAACTAACCAAAGTGAAGAAATGAGCAAGAAAAGTGCTAATATAATATATGAAATACACCCATAAAACATGCTCATTTGGACACTTATCAGGTCCCACCCTCAACCAAACACCATAAGGGAAATCATTAGCAGTTGCCTCAGTACGGTATGGGCAGTCGCGAGCTAAGTGAGTAAACTTTCCACAGTGGAAGTAAAGATTTGGAAGCCTTTTATATGTAAGGCGGAGAATAGCTGGTTTACCTCTTACTGATATTGTAATGAAGCGCAGTATCGATTTTGTACATCCATTTGAACCCTAATACGCATAAAGCTACCTGGGAATCGATGATCCAAAGCTTGGTACTCCATAAAACGACCAATTCTATCACCGATGCGTTTGGCAAAAGAAGGATTCATGAACCATAGGGGAACGTCATGCACACGTACCCAAAAGGGTACCCACTGAAAGGAATGTTCTTTTGGGGAAAGAGACCTATCAACCTCCGTCAGAGCAAAAAGGTTACCATCATACATCCAAGGGCCACGTCCCTATACCTCCGCCACCTTTTCCTCATCCTAAAAATGAAGCAGGAAAAGACGTGAACCCAGGTTTGTAATCGAAAGCTCATTCTTTGTCCTCCAAACTGGTGAAAGAGAGTGTTCCATAGCCTTTAGGTCAACTCCGCGGGACATGAATAACTTGCCCAGAAGGGAGCATTGAAACTGGTTGCCTGTGGTGTCTTCCAGCATATCTACGACATCGACTGAGATTTCTACATTGGCTGTCAGCGCAAGCCCCGCGCTTGATTAACAAGAAGGTCAAGATTATGGGATGATGAAGCCATAACAACGGAAAATAAAGCAAGGAGGAAAGTATGGATTGCAGGCAAGCTAACACTTTCAAAAATCGAGAAGTCGTGGAAGATGAAAGAAAGTGGGAATGAAAATACTGAGAAGGAGTTGCAATTTAAACACTAAAAAACGTGGTTAGGCTGAAGATGAATTAGTGATATAGTAGTGGGAGGTAATGATTTGCATGGTTTAGGGCATAGATACGCTGAGTGGAAGGTTAACGTGTTTTGGTGTAAAAATCGTAAGAATATTTGCGTAAGGTGGCCATGAACAAGGATTGGGCAGGGGAGGTTGGCCAATGCATGGCGATGAAGGCAAAAGCTGGTTTCACGCGTTGAGAGAAAACCTACATGGCGAGGAAACCTCGATATGTTATGTTACCTTTGATTCTTTCAAAGACCATGAACGTGAAGCGTTCTTGTACCATTGCCCTTAACCCTTTCATTGCTTGCTAGTTGACTAAATTTACCCTAAATTCAAATATCACTATTAAGCCATTAATGGTGCGCGTTTTGCACCCAAACACCCCTTATTTGCATTGTGCACGTAATTCTTAACCATTACCAATAAGTAGTGAATCTTCGCTAACCCCCGAGCAAAGGCAAACCGTTGCATAGTTGATAGTTGATAGTTGTGGTAAGTCTATCAATATACGAGGGCTTACCTAGCTTGACGAAGATCATCCCCTTACATATCCCCTGTCGGGAAGGGAACTATAAATATAATCCGGGGAGCTTGATGAAAATTGAGATACAAGAGATTCATAGGGAGGTCTTAATTAGACTTGGCAATTCGGGTCACTCGGTTTGGGTTCGGGTTCGGTTTGGGTCAATTTGTAGATATTTATTATTTTGTTTGGTTCGGTTTGGATCGGATCGGGATCATCTGGTTTAAATTAGATTCGGAAGACTTTGGTTTGGTTGAGTTTGCGTTTGGGTGCTTTTTGGTTCGGGTTAGCCTCTACGTCATTCGATTTTTTCTGGTTATAGGTTAAATTCGGATGACTTGTCTGGGTTAGGTTTGATTGACAAAATTTTAAAGTACAAATTTTAAGTAACCTTTGTAACTTGTATTGATTTCATATGCGGCTCTAAATTCTTTTAATATAGTGTTACTCTTGATCAAGATTGCTATTGTGTATTGGTTGGACAAAATCAAATTGCATGACAAATTGTGTATATGAATTTTAACTATACATCTATTAATTGTATCGACCAAGTATAAATTAAACTTTTGTGAATAGTGGTCAATATCCGGCACTCGACGCCCAGTCTACCCCGCCCACACCAGACGTCGTGCCTCCCATCGTCCCGCGCCCGTCACACCCTGCGCTTCATCACCTCGCGCAAGCGTCGCGCGCCTGCACCCATCTGTCACCGCCTTGCGCAAGCGTCACACGCCCACGCCCATCCATCAACATTCAAACCATTCCCAAGTCCTAAACATAAAGAAACCTAAGTTTATAAATATATAGAGTAATATAAAATATTAATGATACACATTACTTTGTCTTATAAAACATTTTAGGTTATGTTGTCAAGGTTGATGAAATAATCTGGTGGGGATTATTCATCCTTCAAAATGCTAGTCTATCTCACGCTTCACAATAATCTACCATTGAGAATATTTATTTTCCTCATTTTTATTGCGTAACTTTATTTACGCATATACACATCAATCTTGATTAGTATATGTATCAACTAAAAAGTTTAGGCTTTATAATTAAACTTCATCAACATTTTAACCATTCCTAAGTCTCATGGGTTATACATAAAAAATATCAAACTTTATTAAAATCAAACTTAGTATAGTATTATAAAATATAATGATACATTTTAAATTGTATTATAAAACATTTTAAAGCAAAACATCTATAGTTTGTAGCAAAACATCTATGTGAGAAGGGTAACAACACAGTTTATGAATGTTTTAAGACAACAAGACTTGAGATGCTTGAAGATGTTCAATACTTCCTCCGTTCAACAATATCTGTCATTTTAGAAACTTGCACACTTATTAAGGAAAGTAGAAAAATGACGCATGTACCTCTACTTTTTACTTTTCCATCTAGATAATAATTATTTTTGTGTTGAATGGTAGGGTTAAAAGTGGAATAAAGTGTGTCAAATAGCTAGAAAGACATATATTTTTGAACAAGAACCACTTCCTAAAACGACAGATATTAATTAACGGAGGGAGTATTATATATCATTTGTGAGCAAAGAACACTTATTAGATGTTTAAATCTCCATTATGTTTTTGGTTTCAAGATTATTTTTACGGTTGGAACAACTATAGTATAATTAGATTTAACAAAGCATTCGGGTGGATTCGGTTCGGGTTGATTCGGTTCGGGTGAATTCGGTCGGGTGAATTCAGTTCGGGCGGATTCGGGTTGTACCAAATTTCGGTTTGGTTCGGTTCGGATTTTTGGGTCACGCTATTCGGTTTAAAATTGGATTCGGATTAGGTGAGATCGGTTCAGTTTTTATGGTTTAGGTCACCTTTGTCAAGTGTAGGCACAGGGCTCCTATTGTTAGGGGTCCATTTTAGGGGATTTATTATTTGTTTAGTTAGAGTTAATCACGATTGAAGTGAGAAAATTATTGTAAGGGGAGAGAATATTTTTTAAAATATTAATTAATTATTTAAATTAAAATTTTAATTTTTAAAATTAATAAAATATAAAATATTTATATTTTAAAATTGATATTAGATATATAGTTTAACATAAAAATGAAATCAAAATTAAAATATATAAAGAAATTTGTTTTAATTTTTTTATTTCTCGTTTTAAAACACTTGTATACTAAGTTATACATTTCACAATAATATAAAACAATAGTTCAAATTAATAGTTTTTTTCTAGGAACTTCTTCTAAAAATTATTTTGAGTAATTTTAATATTATTTTAATATTCAAAATCTGTAATAAAAAACTAAAAACAATTGTATTATGGATAGGACGAGTACTTGATACTAAACCTAATATAATTTCGTATCTACTATAAACTAAAGATAATTTTTTACAATATAATTCTACTACAAATATTACATATTAATAGAAATAAAATTGATAATAAATAGAATTTAGTGATATATTTTACAAAATGCTATGGGATCCAACAATTATCTATTAATATAATTAAACTATATAACAAAAAATTGGGGGCACACCAATCCACCCCTTGTTTATCTTAGATGTATTAAAAAAATATAATAATTTATTTTTAACATAGTTAGCATGTAAAAAATAAACTAGTTAATAGTTAAAAATAGAAACAATAACCTAAATATAATTATAATAATGCATACAATTATTTCATAATTTTATATATAGTTCTAAACACATAATTTCTATCACCAATTAAGTACCATAATTTGTACCACACACTTTTAGATTATCTTTTTTTCAACCAATCTAATTATTTATTCAAAGTAAATTATATTATATTTTTTAACTAATATTCAAAAATTATTTTAAAATTTTATATTCTATTTTTTAGATAACTTTATGACATAATATTTTGTAGATAACAAAAAAAATTATGTCAAAATGTTATCTGTAAAATTGAATATAATCGTTTTTAATAATAATTTTTCTAAATACTAGTTTAAAAATATAGCATAATTTATTTGAATAAATAATTTAAATTGGTGGAAAAAAGATAATTTAAAAATGTATGGTATAAATTATGGTGCTAAAATGGTGATATAAAGTATGATACTTAATTGGTATAAGTTATGATACTTAATTGGTATAAATTGGTAGAAAAATTGGTATAAATTATGTGTTTAAAACACTATAATTTTGTGTGGAACTAAATAATTTTTAAAAATATAAGAAATATTTTTTTATATTTTTTGATATTCTAATATATTTTTCAATTTTTAATTCTCATGTATTTTTATAGTATTTTAAATTTTTGTACATTTATGGACATATTGTGTGAGCTTTTAAATTATTTTATTAATTAATAGTGGTATTTTAATTTTTTTCTTCTGATCACTTACTAATGACATTTCATACACTGTTACAAAAATATAATGACATTTTATAAAATTTCCTTTTAGAAAAACACACTCGATACAGTTGGTACAAGGGCCTGGAAAAATAAAAGTACAAGGGCTCTCAATGACATCTTTAAAATATCTAGAATGACTCGATTGATATTTACAACTAGGCTTTGGATAAATTTCCGGGCCTGCGTCTTCGTGCAGTGGGCTTTCCTACACCGTCCACAAACGAGCCCCCACGACACTAGCGGTGTGGGCAGCAATAAGAGCTTGGAGCGTGATTCTATAAACCAGGATCTGGAGAGTAAGTCTAAACTAATAGCAAAGCTAGGTGTAGTCAGCCAATGATAAGTTGACACATGGTTAATAGTGGAATATTATTGATTGTTTAAACTAATAGTAAATTGACATATGTTATTAAGCGAAACACGAAATAATAATAAAGCTCAATAACACACATTAATCTACCACCAACATGCCACAGAATAGGACCGCGTTATATTTTACAATCTTTGTGATCGTCGTGTTTTTAATGTTTTCAATGTAGATGCTCATATTTTGGCTAATTTGGTTAGGGGTAGTGGTGAAGATGCTTTTTGGTTTGGGATGTACCAACTTGAATCCGGTCTTTACGTTTTTATTAATATGGTTACCTTTTGTTAA
>CM041777.1:265081403-265105932 GCA_023374045.1 Limonium bicolor | reverse complement strand
AGATGATGGGTGTATATGTCTACGCCCCAAGGTCTTTTCAGGCAGCGAAACTGATGGGATGGCAATGGTGATATCTAATAAGGCCCAAGGAACTGACTAAGCCCAATAGTACCAGCCCATGTAATAAATCAGTAAATGACCCATAGTCTGTTAGAGACTATTAGTGTAAAGTAAAACCCATGGAGACCCTGACTTTTACGTCAGGGTATAACATGGTTTCTGCCACTTATCAATATCTGATTGGAGAATTAAATGAAGGAAACAAAAAGAGAAAGACTCACATACATGGGAGATTTTGGGTAGGAGAGAGATTTTTTTTTAAAAAATATTATAACTCACAAAATATAAGTGCAAAAATAAAAAATTATACCATTGTTCATCATTTTTCATGCTCTTCAAAACAAGATGCATCATGTATATGTTTTGGTAAACTTAAAATTTTATGTTTTTGGAAGGAGTATATATATTACGTATTTTTGAAGTGAATCTTATTCATTAACAAAATGAATTTTCTTTAACAGTAAAATGAACCTTATTCATTAACAAAATGAATCTTATCCCAAACCCTCTAAAAACCACTCTAGGAAAGTTAAAAACATCGAAGACATTTTTATGGCTTATAGTGCAGGGTTTAGGGTCTAACGATTCTAAACCTTAAACCACAAACCCTAAAAACCTGTTGAGTTAGTAACGATAATATAAACTGTAGACTAATACCAAAAAGAATACCCTACCTCCAAAATATTCACTTTTCTTAAACCTTTGTTCACCTTTAAAAAACCTTTGATTCACCTTTAAAAAACCTTTGATTCACTTTTCTTAAATCTCTGATTCACTTTTCTTAAACCTCTTATTCATTTTAGTTAAACAATCTCTATTTACGAGAATCACTTTTCTTAAAATTTTGATTCACTTTTCTTAAACTCATGATTCACTTAATAAAAACCCCTGATTCACATTTATTAAACCTCTTAATCACTTTAGTTAAACAATCTATGCTTACGAGATTCACTTTTCTTATTACTCTGATTCACTTTGTAACAACTTGTGATTCACTTTTTAACAACCTTTGATTCATTTTTCTAAAACCTCTGATTGACACTAGTCAAACAATCAAAATCACTTTAGTTAAACAATCTCTGTTTCTGAGATTCACTTTTTTTAAAACCTCTTATTCAGTTTTAAGCAACTCTCTGATTCACTTTTTAACAACCTTCAATTCATTTTTTAACAACCTTTGATTCATTTTCATAAACTTAAGATTCACAATGAATTTCAAAAAATGTGTATATACAAAAAATAAAAAAATTAAAATTTATCAATTTTGAAGAGCTCGAATTATGATGAACAATAATATAAAATTTATGTTATTTGGACTTATATTTAATAAACTACAACATTTTAAAATTTTATAATAATATAAAATATAAAAGAACAAAATAAGTGATAAAGGACCAAAAGACCCATCTCCATATTACAACCCGACGTAGTCGCGAGGTTCGAATTCGTGATACAGAAAAAATTCCATTCCATCCTTCTTGATTTCTACGCTATCTACACGGTCTTTTAATATCCGCATATCTTTCTTCAATATATATCCTCATGTATGGACGTGCTTCCTCAACGAAGGATAATTAATATATGTAAGTTCACTGAGGCTAAAAATTCTTGCTCAGTTGCTTTAGGGATATATGTGGATATCAAGGGCATATCCATCAATAAATTTAAGGTGGAAAACAACGAACACTACACTGGCAGTGGCGGATCTATGTAGAGATCTGTGGGATACATGCTTCACAGGTTTTTGAAAAATATAAATATGTATGTGTCTATATATAACAAAAATAGAAAATAAATGTTAGATAATTAAATAGTGTAGCTCAAATATGATATTTTAACATTTAAAATAGTGCATATTTGAAATTTGTGTTAATTCTATCAGTTACAACAATTATAGGGAAAAACCATCTTTACTCGTGAAATATATTAAGATGGGAGAATTGGTTAATAATAATCTACACTCATGTAGAATCAGATATAGTAAGTGCATTAATAATAATAATATTATCATGTATAATTTTCAAACGATAAAAACTCAGTATAGAGTAAACTTAATTTATATTGAACATTATTTCAAAATTTAATTTTAATATTTTATTTACTAGATTTTTATTCGTCAAAAGTCTATGAGTTTTAAACTTTGGATTCGCCACTGTACACTGGTACATATGAACGACATTACCGGTCGAAACTCTATTGGCAAATAGTACGAGCTTATCCACAATTGACCTTGCACGCACGCAACTCTATTGGCAATACTCGCATTTGAAGATGATGTTCTACAAAACAACAAAAAACTCGCCCCAAGGTCCAACGCCCCAAGGTCCAACGACCCAAGGTCTGTCGATTCTACAAAACAACAAAAAACTCGCACTGTCAAAAAGAAAGGGAGCGACTGATCATACAGAGAAGGAATAATCAAACCTATCAATTCTGGACTAATTAACTTCCGTGCATGGCGCGGTGTATAAAACGCAGTACAGTAGCGGACCCAGAACTTTTATTTAGGGGGGTAAAAATTTTTTTGACACTATTGTTCTTTAAAATATTATATTATTTTGTATTTTTCAAAAATTTATAAGAGCATTTTACAAATTTTCAAAAGTTTCGGGGGGGACCCGGGCCCCCCAGCCCCCCTTTGCGTCCGCCACTGAATATAGTAATGATTTCATCAGCTCAATCTTCACCAGCTTCTCTCTTTCTTCTACCAACAACTGTTGGAATCACTAATAATTGATTGTAACAGATAAAGATCCGCTGTAACACTTACATTAGGCAGGCTGTAACTTTAGGGTAAATTTCATCTTCAGAGTTGGTTTCCCAACTCATTTCCTTTTCGAGGTTGAATTGTCAGTATTTACACCACAGGTGTATTTTTTTGTTTTGACTGCGTGGGAAGCGCACAATAGATGTCAGACAGCCAACAGGCTGACTTCTATTGTGCGCCACCGGTGCAAGTTTTTTTTTTTTTTTGATTTCTCCTTTGTTAAGGAGGCGTACAATGCAGGTCAGCCTCCTGGCTGACTGATTTGCAGTGTACGCCTCCTTAACAAAGGAAAAAAAAAATTAAATCTGCTTTTGTTTAGGGAGCGTACACTAGAGTCAGTCTCCTTAGAAATGAGGCACCAACGGCTCTTTCTCTCCCAACGGCTATTAACGACTAGTTTTTCACAACATCTATATATGCATCTCTATTTTCTGATTACAATACCTACTCTTCTTATCGAATTGCTTCTCCAAACTAAACTCAGAAACTCATATTTCTTCCTCTTCTTTGCTTTTGTCAAAACCATCTAAACTATGGAAATTCCTTGTACTCTCTATCTTCATATAGATCTCAATTATGGAAATCATGGAGTATATTTTCATATTTCCCTTCCTCTAGGTTTATATTCACACACATTCCGAATTATCCACATTCAGTTCTTTCAAAAATCATGTTAAAAACAATTAGATTCAGATTTGGGAGGAGATTACGTGATTACCTCCATCGTTTATCGGAAGCTCGAGAGCAGATACCCACGCCCTTCATTTGTTCCTCTTCAAGTCAACAACGACGCTCTTGTTAGGATGATGATATCCAACTTCTTGCAGAATCCCGATATCGTGAGGAACCTGGAAGTGGAAGTGAAGTTCGAGTCTGCTGCTACAACTTCATTCGAGAATAACCCCGTTAATTTGGGTGTGATGAACATAGTTCGGAAGATGATCCTGAGATGGAGCCGGAAGACTTCCCTGATGATGATGATGATGATGATGATGATGATGTTGATGAAGTTGACGAAGCCGGTCCTTCGACACCAGCTGAACCTTACACACCAATTGCTTCATTCTTAACGCAGGTAGACCTACAAGCCATAAGCCAAATGCCTTCAGATCTCGACCGACGTGGTATACCGTATTGGAGGCCAGGGCAAGAGTTTGTCAAAGGTCAGGAGTTTCTGAACAAAAATGTTCTTGTTATGGCTGTCAAAGATTATCACTTGCAAAAAAATGTTGATTTTCTACCACAAAAAACACCAGAAAAGTCTACGCGTTAAAGTGTCGACAAGATGAAGGATGCAAGTTCTATTTTCGAGCATGTCTGTTGAAGGATGCATTTGAATGGCGTGTATGCAAGTTCACTCCTCACTCGTGTTCTCCTGTCTTGAACGAGAATAATGACCGGTTCATAACCTACCATTTCATTGCCGAGGCGATGATTCCCCGAGTGAAGGAGAATCCGGGACTACAAGTGAAGACGGTTATTCAATTAATCCGCCAGGAGTATCGTAGGAAAATAAGCTATAAAAACTTGGTTGGGTCGTGCTGAAGCCATAAGAAGAGTTTACGGGGATTGGGTGCAGTCATATGCCGAACTACCCAGGTACATCTTAACCATAAGACATTACATGCCTACTTCGTTTGTGGATTTGGAGTCTAATGTTGTGTTTGAGAACGAGATGCAAACCACATCAGTTAGGCAATTTAAGCGTTGCTTCTGGGCATTCGGGCCATGCATAACTGTTTTCAAGTACATGAAACCCCTACTGCAAATAGATGCGACTCACCTTTACGGGAAGTACAAGGGTAAGTTACTAGTGGCTGTTGCGTAAGATGGTAATAACAAGATTATTCCCATGGCTTTCGGCTTGGTTTCCGGGGAATCCAGGGATGACTGGAAATATTTTCTCGATCGTGTGCGTAACAAAGTTATCGGGCCACGTTGTGATGTCGCTGTAATTACTGACCGTGCCGCAGCTATAATGTCAATAATGAGGGAGGATCAATACTGGATTCCACCATACGCAGAACATTTCTTGTGTCTCCGTCATGTAGCTTCGAACTTTCAAACCAGATATGGGAACAAGGAATGGAAGAAGTTTTTGATAAACACCGGTAATTATTTGATTTATACTTCTGTTTATTAACTGTAAGTTAGTAGTAATTGTTTATGACTGTTTGATTTTTATTTGTTTGTTGTTAGGTTACTCATTTAGGAAGGATATTGTTGATGAAAGATTGAGTCATTTAATATCTCTTCACCCCTCGATTGCTGCCTTCTTCAATGATCTCCCAGTGGAGAAATGGTCCCGTGCTTATGATGACGGTAGACGGTGGGGTCATACAACCACCAATCTGGTGGAGTGCATGAATGGTGTGTTGAAGATGGTTCGCTTGCTGCCCGTGACAGCAATTGTGGAGAGCACACTGTACAAGCTTATTGATTATTTCCGAGATAACTTGGAAACGTATACTGCACAAAGGAATAGCGGATCGATTTTTACAAGGCAACTCCTTGAAAGGGTTAACAAGAACCAAATCCTATCGAACTATCACCGTGTGGTTGTCATTGATTCGATGGATTTGGTATTCGAGGTCATTGACAATGGTGATGCCACCCTAAGGCGAGACAAAGGTAAATTCGTTGTCCGAATCAACGAAAGACTATGTGAATGTGGGGAGTGGCAGGCCTTTAAGTACCCCTGTTCACACGTTATGGCTGTTTGTTCCAGCACCACACTTGATTGGAAGAACTTTTTCATAGCGTTTACAACTTGATACGATGATACATCAATCAGGAGAACAAATTTGTTCCTTTAGGTAACCAAGGCACTTGCCTTCGTATGTCGGCCTCACTATGGTTCCTGACCCAAATATGATGCGTTACAATCAAGGACGTCCAACATTTTCATATTCCAAATGAGATGGACGAGGCGTATGAACGTGAAAGACGAAGGTGCGGGCTGTGTCGACAACGGGGACATATTAGGAAACTGCCCAAATGCTAGTTATGATTGAAGAAATATCTGTTGTCAATCCTTTTTTTTAGTTACCAACTGCTCCTGCTTTGACAGGTCATGCCTTTAGCAAGCACCCAAAAGAATGTAACATAATGTATTGTATTTCAATAAAATTAGGTGTGCCTACTTCGGTGATTGGTGTGTTATAACCATGGTCTTAGTTTGATCATGTAAATAATCATGCATCACTATATGTATTCGTTTTATTAAGGAAGTACAATGTATATTGAATTATAGAAGCAACCCCAATGAGTGGAGCACACAACAGTGGTACATTACTAAGGAAGAGCATCATCGTACAGTGAGTTATATGACAAACATACTTAAAACTGCCAATAATTTGTCAAAGTTTTATGACCATAATTAACCATCTATCTTCGGCTCATATTCCACCAGCAACTGAATCATACCCATGTGTTGCTTGTTGTTTATGTAGTTTTCAACCATAAGACGTACATCTTCATCATTTGCGATTACCATCTGGCTCTAGAAAGGCACCGGGAGAGGAAACATCATTTTTCGGAAGACAATGGACGTTGGAACAAACTTCTCATCGCCACAATCAAGGTTACACTCAACTAGGAATTTGAAATAGTTAAAGTCAATGAAATATGTAATCGTGAGACGACGCGTTGTTCCGTAGTTGGTAGGTTCGAAGTAAAAGCCAGAATCATCAAAGGATGGGATGTGGTGCATATACATCATACAGGGAATAAACATTTTAGATGTTAAACTTGAAGTGGAGGGTGTAATGGCAATGGTTTACATCATAAAACTTCAAGGGCGACTAGTTATTTATGGATGTTGGCACGACCTTAGGTCGGGACTGGTTGAGTTTATATGCCTCATACAGTCTAATAGCATCTTACCTTCTCGTAGTATCTTATCCCATACAGTGATACCATCTTATCATGTTCCAATTTCTAGACTCTGGTTGATGGTGGGTTTCGGACGCATATGATTTCTTAGATTTCCTTGGATAAGATATGAGAATATTTTTTTACTGCCACAACTTTTGGTTGCATCTTGTGCTCAATTCGTGGCTCCTCCTCGATGTGTACTTTGTATCAAGTGCTGTCTACTCAAAGCATCTTTAATAAGCTTCATCAACGTGTATCAATTACATACAGGACACTGAGTTACAGCTTCCCTATTCCTTTCTGGCAGCCTATGGTTTTCACATTGTCCTTTTGTAGGTGTGTCTGTAACTCTAGTTTGAAATTGATTCATGGACTTTTCATAAGGTAGTCCTCTATTTATGATTTTTCAAGACTACAACACTCTACTTCTTTGTTGTCTTGTCATTTACACTACAAGTACTTCGATGGACACCATGTGACTTATCTTTACACTGCTCACACTTGCTTCAGTATAATGGAGAAATGACAACTCCATATGTTATTATTGAACACTATTTTGACTGTACCATGTACTCCATTTGCTACAGTTCTCCTTCCTATAAATACTGGATTAATTGCTTAACAACACCTGCATCAGCTCCCCTTCTTCTACCCTTTGTAATGGATCTACCGTGTATCTTGTGTGTGCATGTTACCCCCTCTTTTGATGAGACTGGATTTTATTTTGAAAGACAATCAAATTCACGTTTTATTGATTTCGATATTCACTGGTCAATAACCTACCAACAACTATACAACTGCGTGGGGAATGCCTTAAGGTCATGTGTTGCAGGGAACTGCATCGTGCACACCATAATGCACAGACTCCTGCTTGAGTCTCCCCCAGATGTCGCATGGACTCCGCTCCTCATTGCGAACGACCATGATGTACACCAGATGCTACAAATGTTTGAGGGTAACCGTGATGTCTATGGCAACAGAATGGTGATTTCGGTAACCTATTCGCTCGCTCCTCCGGTATTTATTAACAACTCAGACTCAGAGACTTCAACAGAAGAGACTGTAAAAGACGAAGGCAATAGTGACACCTCAGCTTGCAACACAGATGATGATGGGGAAGTATTATGATTATGTTTTGTTTGAATGTAAGGTCATCACCGTTGTGACTGCTAGATTTTTAAGGTACAAATAAAACGTTTAGCACGACCTTTGTATGGATCAGCATCAACTATTATAAAAGACGATATCCTTCGGAAAATATCTCAAACAGAAAGTGTTTATGTTAGAATGGTTAGCTAGTTAGGAATCAGTTAGAAGTCCTATACTACATTACTTTTGGTCAAAACAATACACAACAAGCACACACACACACACACTTCATTTCCATTCATTCATTTCATGAATTATACAAACTAGAGTTTAAGATAAGCATTCAACAAGGCACAATATCATATACGCACAAGTAAGCGCAATAAATCCGATTCGTGTGATGCAAATAAAACGTTTAGCACGACCTTCGTATGGATCAGCATCAACTATTATAAAAGACGATATGCGTTGGAAAATATCTCAAACAGAAAAGTGCTTATATTAGAATGGTTAGCTAGTTAGGAATTAGTTAGAAGTCCTATACTGCATTACTTGGTCAATACAATACACAACAAGCACACACACTTCATTTCCATTCATTCATTCATTTCATGAATCATACAAACTAGAGTTTAAGATAAGCATTTGACAAGGCACAATATCGTATAAGCACAAGTAGCATAGCATCTTACCTTTTCTCCTACCTCAATAAAAGAGCTTTGTATGGACCTTATCAATCGAATCATCTTGTCCACTCACTTACCTTCACAGAATCTTATCTTATTGAAGGAATGTGATTCAAGGCGTTTTGATGCTATCCTTAACTAAGGTACCAGTATAAAAGGAAGATAAACCTTCGAGAGTTTTGACCATTAACAAATCAGTTCCTTACCATTTCGTCTACTCACCAAAAATGAATCTACCAATTAGATTGTTCGTAGATTACACTCACACGGTGGATAGGTTCAGCTTCAACTTCCGTCCAACAGACACATCGCAGATATTTGATCTTGAATTGTAATTCATTCATTCTTTTGAAGCGCTGATGTCTATAATCCGTCAATGTCTGGGTCTGAAGTGTCAAGCGAACAAAATGCAACAACATCATTAAGTACGAACTGTGGATGGTGTTGTACTATTTCTCTCTCGTTTTGGAATAAGGCAACGACGGACGTCATTGCTTACGCATTTGTTTGTTTTAAGCAAAATGCACACAGTGTCGAATACATAATAATAGAAAACTCTTATTCTAATAAATGACATCCATCATTGTTTTATTACAAATACGCACAAAGAAAACAAACATTAGGTTACACAATAACATAGGCAGAGTTACTTAGTGTTTATTACGTGATTTCCATGGATAAGACCGTCCCTCGTAAGAGGAGCGACCGATCAGTTCTCTTGATACCTTAACATGGGATGTCCATGTGTTATCCACATCCATACTAACCATCTTGTTCAATGTCATCCGAATCGTAACCGTCTTCGTATTCTTCGGGCAAGGCTATGCCCGTTGGTGGTAACTGTGCTGGGTTATCTTCCCTGAATGCAATTACGACATATAGTTCTACTCTAGAATATAATTGTTGATTGAACATGAAACGTTCAATCATTCGTTGAACGTCGTCATCTTTTTTAATCTATAGAGGCCCCCATACAGGGTGCGGCTGAGAGCATAGCAGTAATCGATGAAGTATCGATTCAATCACACAATAGTAACCGTAACGCTCTTTCAATCTGGTCTTGACAACATTCTCAAACTCAGCAAATGTAATATCCATGTCGATCTCGAAATCAACATGCTCAGATGAATATGTTCTAGCAAAATGCAAACCTGAATCGTTGGTAACCGGCTCAATGTCAAGCAAGATAGTGCAAGGGATCTCCATTGATGAAATTTGTAGATGAAGTGCAGCACGATCTATCGTATGCTAATGTTATGTAAATTGAAAATGGTCGTGGGTGGTTATTTGTGAAATGGAAAGGAAAACGCATGTTGTATTTGTAGGCAAGGGAAGGGATAAGGATGTACGTGTAGGGGATGGGAAATCACAAAGTCATTGGTTGGGAATGGCATGGAAATCCACTTTAAGACGAAACGCTTGGTGGAGGGGGGAATCTTATTTGCAGAATCATGTGCAATAACATCTACGACTAGTGCCTCAACAAGTGGACGATATATTGAACGGCGGGAATCAAATTGTGTATACAGAGCAGTACGAATTGAACCAATCAAACACGTTGTACGCTACAAGTTTCATTGATCATCCAGAATGGGATCATTTCATTACAACCCTAAGGTTACTTACGCAAAAACTAACAAGATCAATTACGCAATGGCCAGTAACCCAATTATTTTATGACCTTTGTCTTTCTATTCCCTGTGCTATTACATTACGTCGCATCTCGTAAATTGGTTCTTGGTGTTGAAAATCATCATCATCGGGCTCAATAGGATCATAAATAACAAGCAAAGGAATCTGATCGATGAAATCATTATACTCCATATAATTCTCCATCATCCGGTGAACTGATGTATCATTTCGTACATGAATAAAAGTCCACTCGTAGTCGACCTCCAACCCCAAATACACCATTGTTGTTATGTTTATTCTGCCGAGGAGGGACTGTAGTGCTCGAATTACTCGTCGTTGTAGATCACAAAGATTATTAGGATATGGCATAGTAACTTCTACGCGTCTATGCCCCATTCTTCTATCAAATTGTGCTCCATGACGACCAAAAGTAGCTACATAATTAACGTGCAAAGAGAAAGGAAACTCCATTTGTTTATGAGAGCAAAAAGGGACGGTATGAAGAGTTAACGTAAGATGTAATTAGATAGATTCTGAGACCACAAGGTAAGCAATGAATATGTTGGGACACTAATACCCTCTTTTATAATATTTGAGTAACGGTCACTGACATGTCCAACGGCTAGTTCAACGGCTACTGACAATAGTAAGGTTAAAACAGTGACATGGAGCAGGGAACGTCTATGTTAATCAGGTATGTTGCCTACTTCGGGGATATTTTCGACTCATGATATGATGTACGTTGTGGCTAAATTTTTGCAACAATGTTGTGCTCATATAAGAATACACACACAACAAATTACATGTAAAACGGATGTCGTTTACTTGGTAAAAAAATCAACAAAGTTAGCACCGACAAGCAGTTTTTAACATACCAAAGTTAGTGTATGTTGCCTACTTCGGGGATATTTTCGACTCATGAGATGATGTCCGTTGTGGCTACATTTTTGCAACAATGTTGTGCTGATATAAGACTACATGCACAACAAATTACATGTAAAACCTATGTCGTTTACTTGGTCGAAAAAATCATCAAAGTTAGCACCGGCAAGCAGTTTTTAACATACTGAAGTTAGTGTATGTTGCCTACTTCGGGGATATTTTCGACTCATGAGATGATGTCCATTGTGGTTAAATTTTTTCAACAATGTTGTGATGATATAAGACTACACGCAAAACAAATTACATGTAAAACCGATGTCGTGTACTTGGTCAACAAAATCATCAAAGTTAGCACCGGCAAGCAGTTTTTAACATACCGAAGTTAGTGTATGTTGCCTACTTCGGGGATATGTTCGACTCATGAGATGATGTCCATTGTGGCTAAATTTTTGCGACAATGTTGTGCTGATATAAGACTACACGCACAACAAATTACATGTAAAACGGATGTCGTTTACTTGGTCAAAAAAATCAACAAAGTTAGCACCGGCAAGCAGTTTTTAACATACCAAAGTTAGTGTATGTTGCCTACTTCGGGGATATTTTTGACTCATGAGATGATGTCCGTTGTGGCTAAATTTTTTCAACAATGTTGTGCTGATATAAGACTACACGCACAACAAATTACATGTAAAACCGATGTTGTTTACTTGGTCGAAAAAATCATCAAAGTTAGCACCGGCAAGCAGTTTTTAACAAACCAATGCGTTTGCATACGAATAGAGAACGGGTATAGATCATCAACTCCTTTTCAACTTGGGAGTGAATTCTTGTTACTCCAACAAAATAAATTATATGAGTGCAGAGTTCAAACAGTAACAAATTAATAGACTGAGCGACTCATACCAACCGCCAGAGCTCTTAAATACTTCTGATGTTTAAAAATTAAATAACATAGATTTCCTTGTCCACGTTTTCAGTTGCATCAGTGAACATAAGTAAATAAAATACATTAGTCTGGAACAAAGCACAAACTATGTAACAACCTATGGAGGAGAACCAAATGTGAAATCAGCATTATAATATCGGGGGTTCCTAGTCCTAGAATTTTGGCCTCTCAACCACATTTGGTTTGCTTGCATGGTGGGTGGTGTGCTGGATTGATCAGGCTGAGTTTGAGAAGGCCCGGTCACCTGGATGGTGTCAGCAGGTGCGAACGATGGAGCACCCAGTACCCTTGCGGGGCCCTCACCAGGTGTGGGCATGTTTGTCCAGTCCATCTGCCCAAGGTGAAGAGTAGAAGCGTCGTATGTGGTACGGTTGGTCCTAGGTGTGGCTGTAGTGGGTGGAGTGGGTGTAGTGGGCACAGTAGGTGCAGTGTGCGACGACCCTGCCCCAACATCAAACTGTGTCCCGGAATCATGTGGCAACTGACCCACCATCGTATCGACATATGAAGAGGGTACCGGAGCGTACATACCTAGTGTAAGTGTACTTGACACAGGCGGTATGACCGGCCGATATCCGTCCACGTCGAGGTGTCCCGCCTAGTGTGGGTCCGCTGTCTGGTGTGGCTCCTGTGCATGGTGTCGCTCCTGTGCCTGGTGTGGCTTCTCTGCCTGCTGTGGCACCTCTGCCAGACCTAGCTGATTCTCGGCCTCCACAGGTTCTACCAGACGACGCGGCCCTCATCGTCTTTGACTGTACGGCCGGTTTCTGACTGCTCAAGGAGGAGGGTTGTCGTGTATGACATATGCAGGGTATTGAATGTCCATCATTGGAGGTGCCTGACTTGAGTAGTCCTCGTCAATGTGGCCAACTCTTTGGTAGTGGCCGACATCAAGCGTCTGGGAAACCTGGGACGCAAAATCCCTAACACCCTGGTCTACTGGAATTCGCTGCAACTGCTCTAGCGTGCTTTCCTATTCATGCATGTCATCGTATCAAGTTAAGAATATATTATAACAAAAAAAACAACGAACAATTGAATAGATGACACTTACAGTGATCACATTTCGTCTACTCTCCTCGGTATACCAGGCCACCGAGTGGTGTCGGTACCAAACCATGTAAGCGCTCCTCAAATCAAGTGGGGTACTCCGCGGTAGCTATGCAAGTGGAATCTGATACTGCTGTCTTTCCGACCACATACGAGGTAGTCACTAAAGATCTCCCACCACTTAGCATCAGTCCTCCCATACCTTGTAATAACGTGCAAGTAATCACAATCAAGGGGAGGATTCGGTATTGGTTGGTCCACCCCAAACTGTCGCAACACCCGATCAGCCTGATGACCTTCCACCACATTGAAGTGGATGACAAACACACAAACAACAAATTGCCGAGGATTAGGTGATCTTTCACCACACGGTTGTCAAATCCACTACATATGCACACAATATGTTTGTTAGACTTTTATTAGTGAAAAGAACCTACCTAGAAAAAAATATCTCACCTCTCTCTGCGTGGGTGGAACGTGCAGCGTGTCTAGGTACGCACGAGCAGAGTGCGAATCAATGTTGCATAACTTCCCATTGTATCTGCAATGAACAAAAAAGTTACCCCAAATATAAGAACTATAACATTACTATATAGGGAAAATTAGTTTGAAGCTTTTACCTGTAAGCTAGGGGAAGATCAGGTGGTGGGTCAATCAAGTTTCTCGGACGAAAATGAGGTAGGCGTTCATACTCCCATACAGTCAGCAACTTGCTACAACCATTTATACATGTTGAATCATACTTGGAAGCATTGCACATCTCTCTGTAGAGATGCGCAAGTAAAGTGGAGCCCCAACTTATCGTACCAGCCCTGACAAAGTCTTATTGGGGATTATAATGAGTCATGCCTCACGTTTATTATTTGGTACAGGCAGTTTTTATTATTAGATTGTTTTATGTTATTTTGTATAAGGTTGTTTACATTCTGTTTAGTAAATCTCGGATTCTCTGAAGATATAGTTGCTAGTATATAGGAAAACTGTTATACTTATACTTAGCGGTGTATATATGTATCGGTCCTTTACATTGTAAAGCACACACAGAATTCAATAAACACAAGAATCTGCAATCTCATCCACGCTTTACAATTCAGTTCTGTTATGGTATCAGAGCACCAGTTTCAAATCTAGACTACACAATATCTAGTTTCAGTTCTAAACCTATTCTGTATCAAGCTTCATCAGCATGGCGGCAGATGGAGTTCCAGCGAAAGGGAAAGAAGTCACGGGGGACTCTTCTCTCAACAACAGCGCTATTGACATCAATGATCCAATCTTTGTTCACTCTGCAGAAAACCCAGGTTTAAATCTCGTTTCTAAGTTCAACGGCACTGGTTTCTTAGGGTGGAAATATGATATGATAACTGCATTGAAGGTCAAGAATAAATATGGTTTTGTAATTGGTAAAGTTGAAAAGCCAAAGGAAACAGACACAATAAGGTATGGAGCGTGGGAATGGTCAAACTCATTTGTGTTGTCATGGCTGAAGACTGCACTTGACCCTTCCATAGCTCAAAGTGTACGTTTCTGTGATGATCCAAAAGAATTGTGGGAACATCTCTGTAAAAGGTTCGGGAGAAGTAACTTGGCAGTCATCCACAACCTGAAACGTGAGCTTGCAGAGGTTAAGCAGGGAGAGGAAACAGTAAGCGAATACTATACAAAATTAAAGAGGTTATAGGAAGAATTAGACTTAGCTCGTCCCAGTCCAAGGTGTAGTTGCGCAGCGTGCACTTGCCAAGTCGGGAAAAAGGTGAAAAAACAGGAAGATGAGGATAAACTCATACATTTTTAATGGGTTTAAACCGGAGTTACTTGTCCATCAGAGGTCAAATTTTAGCGATGGACAGTATACCAAGTTTGGATAAGGCGTATTCCTTGATTGTTCAAGAGGAGGAACAACGAGGAGGTGAGCAGAAAGATGGTGCCATGTCGTTTTACAGTCAAGCAACAGTAAAGGGGGGTGAGAGTTCCAAAAACTCTAACCCTAGTCAGAGGTTCGAAAGGAAAAAACTCACCTGTACTTACTGTAAGAAGCCTGGTCATGGCTATGATGAGTGTTACTAACGCCAGACTTGCTCGTATTGCAAGAGGTCAGGACATTTAGCAGAGGAATGTTATCAGTTGCATGGTAGAGACAAAGTTCTCAGTCGGAAGAAAAAGGGTTTTGCAAATACAGTGCAAACTACAGAGCAGGCAGAAACCGAAGAAATTGAACAAGGAGAAGGTTTAACTCCTCGTCAACTGCAACAAATTACTCAGCTGATTCGAAGCGCAAACACAGAGACCAAACCCAAAGCCGAAGAGATCGATTATTGCAATTTTTCAGGTAATCGAATCTTTTGCATGAGTAATAAACTTTGTCTAATGAGAAATTACACAGAAAATCAGTTCAAGGGCAATTGGGTGCTTGATTCCGGCGCCACGGATCATATGACGGGGACAGAAACCCTAATCGAAAACTGGCGAGAACTCAAACACGGAAGAGTGGTGATCTTACCTGACGGAAGCCCACATAGTGTAGATTTCGTTGGTGGCATGAAAATCGGGAACAAATTGTGGTTAAAGGATGTTTTATTTGTGCCGAATTTTCTGTTTAATCTCATCTCGGTGAAGAAACTTGTGCAACAATTGAATTGTGTTCTGTCATTTGATGCGCATCGGTGTTTTGTCCAGGACCGTATCATAGACCAGGATAGCTTTCTGTTTGGGCTTGGGCGTGACGGCCTGTTCATTTTGGATGAAGACGAAGCGAACAAGTAGGCCGCACAGAGAATGGACCTGGGCCGGATCAGAGAAAGCGGTAGTTTGGGTCGTTTTTCAGATTCTCAGAATAAAGATGGGCTAAGCGATAGTTTGGGTTGTTTTTCAAATTCTCAGAATAAAGATGGGGTTAGCCCAAGAGCTAAAGAGATTCATGTTAAGCTTGGACATGTTCCTTTTCGGAAACTTGTAACACTTGGTTTAATAAAAGACGCCGATTTTTCTTCTAGTTATTCTTGCGATGTCTGTTACAAGTCAAGAGCTTAGCGTTTACCTTTTCCCAGTTCTGTTAGCAAAACCAAGAAGGCTTTTGAATTAGTTCACATAGATGTTTGGGGTCCGTTTAACACCGACAGTTATAATGGCTATAAGTACTTTGTTTGTTTCGTTGATGATTTTACTCGCACGACTTGGGTTGTCCTTATTAAGCAGAAGGGAAACGCCTAGGAGACGATTGTAAATTTTATCAGAATGGTGGAACGACAGTTTGAAACAAAAGTCAAGATGGTTCGAACAGATAATGCCAGAGAGCTAGGAAGTTCTCATGAAGGGAAGAGGTTTTATGCACAAGAAGGAATCATACACCAAACTTCTTGTTCATATACACCGCAACAAAATGCAGTCGTTGAGAGAAAGGACAAATATCTATTGGAAACGGCACGTGCTGTTTATTTTCAGTCCAAAGTTCCTCTGGTCTATTGGGGAGAATGCATATTACATGCGACTTATCTTATCAATAGGCTTCCTACAAAGGCTCTACATGGACAAACACCATTTGAGAGTTTGTTCAATACCAAACCTACGTATGAAGACCTTAAACCGTTTGGCTGCTTATGTTACAAGACGGTTATTGGTCCAAAGGGAGGAAAGTTCTAACCAAGAGGTGAGGCTTGTGTCTATTTGGGCGAAGATCCTAGAAAGAAGGGACATAAAGTCTTGTGTTTACGCACACGGGTTGTTGAAGTTTGTCGTGATGTCAAATTTCATGTTACGCTTTTTCCTTTTGCCGACAACTTTACTGGTCATTTACACACCTCAGATAACGGGGTAGACATTGGCACTTTGAATCCTATGTTGCTAGATGATGATAGTAATGTTCACGTGATGGCACAACAGAAGATTGCGAAGCAGAGAATGAGCCCAGTTTGCATGAAGACGGTACTGTTGTTTCTGATGTTACGACATCCGATCTGCGTCGTTCTAGTAGGGTCAGTCACAAACCCAGCTATTTGACTGATTATGTCTGTAATACGACCTTTCAGGACATCTTGAATGAAAGAGTTTATGGTTTTGATCAGCATAAGGATGTCTTCACAGATTGTATTAGTTTGACTGAGACGACGCCGGTTCGTTCTGTCTCCCTCCTTGCTGCAGACACACCTGTTCGAGATGACCCTACATTATATGAACCCCATGACTATCATTCAGCAGTAAAAGATGAACACTGGTGTGTAGCTATGCAGAATGAGTTACGTGCTTTAGAAGACAACGATACTTGGGATGTGTTTCTTTGCCACGCGGGAAGAAAGTTGTTGGTTGCAAATGGGTTTACAAGGTAAAACTCAAATCTGATGGAACGCTAGAGCGGTATAAAGCACGGTTAGTTGCAAAGGGCTTCACACAACGTCATGGTTTGGACTATCATGAAACTTTTTCGCCTGTGGTTAAGCTCACAACTATTCGTTCTCTCATTGTTGTTGCTCTTACAAAAGGGTGGCATATTAATCAACTGGATGTCAATAATGCATTTTTACACGGTGATCTTGATGAAGAAGTGTATATGCAATTGCCACAGGGTCATGTAGTCACCGGCACTAACAAGGCGTATCGTTTAAAGAAGTCTTTATACGGGTTGAAGCAGGCATCTCGGCAATGGTTTTCAAAATTGGCAACCTTTCTCAGAACCCTTGGTTTTGATCAGTCCAAAAATGATTATTCTCTCTTTTCCAAGGATGGTACTAACGGGAAACTTTTTATAGCAGTTTATGTTGATGACATGTTAATTGTTGGAGCTGACCAACCTGAGATAGATGCCATCAAGGAGTCTTTAGATGCTACTTTCAAAATCAAAGATTTTGGTGGCTTGAATTACTTTTTGGGCATAGAGTTTATTCGCACACAGCAAGGGTATATCTTCTCTCAGAGAAAATTTTGTACGGAATTGTTGTAGGAGTTTGGGTGTGAAGATAGGCAGGTTAATAAAGGACCCATGGTAGTTGGTCAACGATTGCTTGCTACTGATGGCACACCTCTTCGAGACCCCACTCTCTACAGAAGGATAGTGGGAAAGCTGAATTATTTGTCTAACACGAGACCTGACATCAGTTTCACAGTTCAGGTCCTCAGTCAGTTCATGCAGCAACCCAGTGATGTTCACCTAGAAGCAGCTATGCATACATTATGTTATACTAAGGGCATAGTTAACTATGGCATTGTTCTTACACATGGTCCTTCTCTTGAGCTTGTTGCTTATTGTGACTCAGACTGGGCTGCTTGTCCGAATACTAGAAAATCAGTTTCTGGTTATTATATTTTCCTCGGTAATAGTCCTATCTCTTGGAAAACAAAGAAGCAAGGATCTGTTTCGCTTTCCAGTGCAGAGGCAGAGTATCGCTCCTTACGCCGTGTTACTGCAGAGTTGACTTGGCTCACACGATTGTTACATGAACTTGGTGTGGCAGATGTCATGCCTATACCGGTCAAGTGTGATAATCAATCCGCTATTTACATTGCTCGTAATCCAGTTTTTCATGAGCGCACTAAGCATATTGAGATCGATTGTCACTTTGTGCACGATAAGATACAACAAGGCCTTGTCGATGTTGTCTACACACATACCTCTCAACAGCTTGCAGACATGATGACAAAGGTTCTTCCTGGCACTCGGTACAAAGAGCATTTGTCCCGAATGGGTATGCATCATAGTAGCGCTTCAAGCCTAGGTAATGCAGCTTTACCTACGGCTTGGGGGGGGGGGGTATTGGGGATTATAATGAGTCATGCCTCACGTTTATTATTTGGTATAGGCGGTTTTTATTATTAGATTGTTTTATGTTATTTTGTAAGGTTGTTTACATTCTGTTTAGTAAATCTCAGATTCTCTGAAGATATAGTTGCTAGTATATAGGAAAACTGTTATACTTATACTTAGCGGTGTATATATGTATCGGTCCTTTACATTGTAAAGCACACACAGAATTCAATAAACACAAGAATCTACAATCTCATTCACGCTTTACAATTCAGTTCTGTTAAGTCTCTAAGGAGTAATAGGTATGCAACATCTACGCATGCTCCATTCGCATTAGGAAACAAAAGGCCACCAAGCATTCGAAGCATGAATGCCCTCGCATGCTGCTCGTGTATGACAGGGTCAAGAAGATGAAAATCTGGGCCAGTCTCCACAAATCTAGAGGCAAGCCAATTTATAGGGATTTGGTTGCCTCTACGGGTGGGTGGTACATCCCCAAGAAGCTCCATGCAGACTGCATTCACATCAGGTATATTCGTGGTAGAACATAATGAGTAGCCATCCACCGGTAGCCCGAACAGGACATGAACATCCTCAAGTGTGATGGAAACCTCACCAAACGGCATAAGAAAAGTGTGCGTCTCTGGACGCCACCTCTCTATCAAAGCACTGACAAGCCCTCTACTTGTGGTAAGTCCCAACGCACAAACTTTGAACAAACCAGCACTCATAATGTATGGCGCAATAGATGCATGAGGAACCTGAGCCTTCCAATTTGATCGGGTTCTTAGGGTACGGTTTCTATAAGGTTCGTACCTCTGAGATATAAAACAATTAAATTAATAATTATAAAGCTACATTATACTTAACGAATTACATTTATAATTATAAAACTACATTATAAAGCTACATTGTAGTAGCAATGTTAGATTATCATTATAAATATACGATATAATTAACAAATTGTATTTATAATTACAAAGATACATTATCGTTAATGAAAATTATATAGATTATTATTATAAAGCTACATTCTAATTAAATAAACTACATTGTTAATCATTTCTACATTATAGTTATAATTCAGTTAGATTATAATTACAAAGCTACAATATAATTAACGAATTACATTTATAATTATAAACTACATTATAAAGCTACATTCTAATATCAAGGTTAGATTATGATTATAAATATACGATATAATTAAGAAATTTAATTTATAATTACAAACTACATTTTGTTTAACGAAAATATATAGATTATTATTATAAAGCTACATTCTAATTAAATAAATGTTTTGGGTTACTCATCTCGACATTCTAATTAAATAAACTACAAAATGTTAATCATGTCTACATTATAATTATAAAGAAATTAGATTACAATTATAAAGCTACAATATAATTAACGACTTACATTTATAATTATAAAACTACATTATAAAGCTACATTCTAATATCAAGGTTTGATTATCATTATAATATACGATATAATTAACAAATTGTATTTATACTTACAAAGATACATTATCGTTAACGAAAATTATATACATTATTATTATAAAGCTACATTCTAATTAAATAAACTACATTGTTAATCAAGTCTATATTATAATTATAAGGAAGTTAAATTACAATTATAAAGCTACAATATAATTAACGAATTACATTTATAAATATAAAACTACATTATAAAGCTACATTCTAATATCAAGGTTAGATTATCATTATAATATACGATATAATTAACAAATTGTATTTATACTTACAAAGATACATTATTGTTAACGAAAATTATATAGATTATTATTTTAAATTTATAATTATAAAACTACATTATAAAGCTACATTCTAATATCAAGGTTAGATTATGATTATAAATGTACGATATAACTGACAAATTTTATTTATAATTACAAGCTACATTATCGTTAACGAAAAATATATAGATTATTATTATAAATTTATAATTATAAAACTACATTATAAAGCTACATTCTAATATCAAGGTTAGATTATAATTATAAATGTACGATATAACTAACAATTTTATTTATAATTACAAGCTACATTATCATTAACAAAAAATATATAAAGAAATTATTATTAATTATAATTATAAAACTACATTCTAATATCAAGGTTAGATTATGATTATAAATGTACGATATAACTAACAAACTTTATTTATAATTACAAGCTATATTATCATTAACGAAAAATATATAGATTATTATTATAAACCTACATTCTAATTAAATAAACGTTTTGGGTTACTCATCTCGACATTCTAATTAAATAAACTACAAAATGTAAATCATGTCTACATTATAATTATAAAGAAATTAGATTACAATTATAAAGCTACAATATAATTATTAACCTACATTCTAATTAAATAAACTACAATGTTAATCAACTCGTAATTGTAATTATAATGTTATATTACAATTATAAATCTACATTATATTTAACGAAATATATTAAAAATTATAAAGTTACATTCTAATTAAATATACTACAATGTTAATCATTTCTACATTCTAATTATAAAACTACCATACGATTAATGAAATAAATTTATCATTACAAAACTAAATTATAATTTCACTCAAATAATTCACAATCTCTAACACATAATCAATAACTAACTATAAATATAACACAAAGACAAAGTACTTAACACTAAACAAAATTTAAAAAATTATACTAATTCAAAAAGAAAAAAACCCTCAACTGCAGACGCATAAGCTGCAGAAATATGGGTCGTCTGCAGGCTAAACGGTTGATTCTCGATCGGTCCCTCCGCATCAAACACTTGATAATGCCCCAGATCCATGGTTTGTTCAAAATCAATTAATCGACAGATGGGGAGGTGGACTAGTTGTGGGTGTGGGGAATGCTTGTAGACAGATGCGGAAGAGAAGGGAATGGAGGAGAAATACTTGTAAAATGTAAATTGGAATGGGTTTTGAGAGGAAGAAAGGTAAAAAAATGGAGGAAAGGGAGGAACTCGGCGGAAGAAGAAGAGAAACGGCGAGGAAGAAGGAAGAAGAAGAATGAGGATGAGGGGCGCGGCGTGTAAATATTATGCGCTAGGTTATTCTTATTTCTCCTTTGTTAAGGAGGGGTACACTGTAAACCAGTCAGCCAGGAGGCTGACCTGCATTGTACGCCTCCTTAACAAAGGAGAAATAAAAAAAAACTTGCACTGGTGGCGCACAATAGAAGTCAGCCTGTTGGTTGACTGACATCTATTGTGCGTTTCGCACTCAGTCAAAACAAAAAAATACACCTGTGGTGTAAATACAGGACAGTTCAACCTCGAATGGAAATGAGTTGGGAAACTAACTTTGAACAGGAAATTTTCCGTAACTTTAGTACATTAGTTGGAGTGAGGAGTTTTATTCGTGTCTGCTACTAGTATATAAGACCCAGGTGTCTAACCCGTTAGACAGATAGTGACTGCTGTAATCGACAATATTGTAATTCTGAAAGCAATGGAGATTCTTTCCTTCTAATTCGAAATGGTATCAGAGCGGGATTGTTTCTGTGTTCCCGATTGCCATTCAATTCTAAATCTTGAGAGTTCTTTCTTCCAAAAAACATGAGTGATAAGGACAAGAACACCGTCGGTGTATCGGAGCCTACAACCACAGGTGCTGATCTTAATGACCCTTACTATTTGCACCCAAGTGATCATCCTGGGATGAGCCTGGCGACATAGTTCACAAAGGAGACTTTTGGAGGATGGAAGAGGAAGATTATAGTGGTGTTAAAAGCAAAAAATAAGTTCGGCTTTCTGGATCGAACTGTGAAAGAGCCGAGCAAGGACGATCCAAAGTATTCATCATGGGAGCGAGTCAATCACATGTTACTCTCTTGGCTGGCACAAAGCGTCAAAAAGGATATCGGAGATGGCATTGTCTACTTCTCAAATGTGGCTGACGCTTGGGACAACCTCTGTGCGCGCTACGAACAAGCTAACGCGTCACAAATTTATGCCCTAAAGAAGGAATTAGTCAAACTGGAGCAAGATTTAGATTCTGTCTCAACGTATTATACCAAGATGCGAAAAATTTGGGACGAATTGGAATCAATGGAAGAAAAACCTACCTGCACCTGTAGCGCGAGAAAAGAGTATCAAGATCACCAGAAAAAGGAGAAGCTTATGCAATTTTTAATGGCGTTGAACGATTCCTACTCCAACATCAAATCTAATGTTCTACTCAAGAGTCCCCTTCCGAGCGTTGAAGAAGTATACGCTCTGGTGATACATGAAGAAAGACGAAGACTCGTCTCCTCAAGAACGACGACACCAGACCAGGAAACTTTATCCCTAGCTGTCGATAAACCCAGATTTGATCAGAACCAGTTGGGAAAGAAAACCGTGAGAGATACAAGCAGACAGAGTCAATTCTGCACTAAATGCCAGAAAAAGGGCATGTTAGAGATGCTTGTTTCGAAATCGTCGGTTATCCCGACTGGTGGAAGAAGAAGGCAAGACCGATAGCAGGGACTGCAGTTACCGGTGATAATTCAGGAGAAAAGGGATATTCTGAGCAGTCGCAGAATCGAGGGTTAACCACGCAAGAATTGAGCCCACTAAGGACCTTGATACAGAGAAGTCAACAGGATTCACGCCCACCTGAAGAAACTTGCTGCTTCTCAGGTAACTATGCCCTTCTTCCATCTTGTTCTGTCTGTTTTACTTCTCAGACGAACGATAATAGCACTAACTCCTGGATTATTGATACCGGAGCATCTGAACATATGTGCGGAAACGAAGATTTGTTTGTTAACTTGTGAACCATGAATGAAATAAAGGATGTTATGATGCCAGATGGTCATCTACAAAAGGTTACAAAACAAGGGAATGTAAAAATTGGCAAAAAAATTCTATTGCATGATGTCTTGTGGTAAAAGCCTATAAGTTTAGCTTGATATCTGTTAGCAGATTAATCAAATAGATCAAACTTCCCATTATATTCCATGATTCTTTTTGCTGTGTGCAGGACCTTGAAAGTAAAGAAAAATTGTTGATTGGCAAGGCTGTTAACGGTCTGTATTTGCTGGATAATGATAGACTAGATTCTATTCCTACTAGAATCACACAGGATTCTGGTCAAGCTACCTGTAACAGTTCAGTCAACAGAAAAACAGATGCCAATTTGTGGCATAAAAGATTAGGCCATGTACCAGTTTACAAACTTTATTCTCTTGATCTAATAAAGAAAGATGACATTCAAAATCAATCAGCATGCGATGTTTGTCATAAGGCAAGATCAATCAGAAAACCTTTCACTGATTCTGCAATAAAAACTAAAAAATGTTTTGATCTGATTCATGTGGACGTATGGGGACCTTTTAAGGTCCCAACATATGATGGCAATCGATATTTTCTTACATTGGTGGATGATTTTTCTAGAAGCACATGGACTCATTTGTTAAAATACAAATCGGATGCTTTCAGTGTCTTAACTTGTTTTGTTAAATTGATTGAAAGACAATTTGAAACCAAGGTTAAGATCATTAGGAGTGACAACGCTTTTGAATTGGGCAATAGTAATGAAGGAGCTAAATATTTTAATGAAAATGGCATTATCCATCAAACTTCTTGTGTTCACTCCCCACAACAAAACGGAGTTGTGGAGAGGAAACACAAATATCTTCTAGAGACAGCTCGTGCTCTGTTTTTTCAAGCCAATTTAACTTTGCCATTTTGGGGAGAATGTATTAGGTATGCCACCTACTTAATTAACTTCCCTCCAGAGTTCTAGATGGTTTAACTCCTTATGAAAA
>CM041777.1:265039870-265080903 GCA_023374045.1 Limonium bicolor | reverse complement strand
AATGCACCTAGTGAAGTTATAAGCACTTTTGGGAAGATAGGAACCAAGACATACATCAGATAAGGGGGGTATAATATGAGGTTTAAATAATTAAAGTATTGGTTATTAAAGGCAGGTGGGGGTGTGGTCAACTTGGATATAACTTGTTAAATGTTGGTGCGTAAGATACTCTAACACATTAGTTAGAGAGTGAACTTAGTTAACGTGCAAAACGTCGATGTAAATGCCCTAGGGCTAAGCTAAAGTTTAAGGTTAATACTTGGAGAATTCTAAGTGCTAATACCATCTGAACATACAACAGAGAATTCACCTAGGGAATGATCCCGATAAAATGAAAAATACTAGGGTAATGTCACAAGGGTTGTCACATGAAATTATAACTGACAAATTGTTTTAATCAACGATAGGGCCATAACGAGCGCCAACCGGGACCCGTGTTGAGACAACTCGTACTTTCGAATAAGGTATGGACATGTGTGGTTCGTATGTGCCGTGTTACACGGCTTGTTTGCTTTGTGTGCTGTGTGCTTCGTGTGAAAATGACATAAGATCAAAGCATGAAATTGGATTGCCTGTTTGTCATGTTGCATGATTTCTATATCATTGTTGAATATATCATTGCGCGCACACAGTAGTTTAGTCCCTTTCGCGTTATGGAACTTTGAGATGATACTCAACGAACTATGTAAACAAAGAAACTACATAAAGGGAAGACTATACGAGAACTACTACGAATTATGAAAACAAAGAAAACGCTATAAGGGGAACTCCTCTCTAAACCATTGAGGACTACCATGACACCCACTATGGTGTCTATGCTTTAATGATAATGAAGAGCAAGTCTCCTTTGGTGAGACATGACGAACCACGTAGACAAAACAAAAGAACTATATAAAGAGACAACTTCTCTCTAACTTTAGAGGACCGCTAATGACACCCACTATGGTGTCGAGATTATAATGATAATGAAACGAAAAGTATCAACTGTGAAAACATGAGAATAACCCGGGAAGACAACACCTCGGGCCGCACGGTATTGAGTGTATATCGGGAGTTGGTATCTGCATCAGATCCTTCGACCGACCATTGTGGAGCACATCTTGGGGCCTAAAAGGGCGATCCCTCTTTCGACGAACGACGCCGGGATTGGAAGATTGGCAATTGGGAAGCATGACCTGGGGTCAAGAGATGACCCCTCTGTCTCGACCTGACGTCGGGATTGGAGGATCAGCTAATTGAAGAGCATAAACTGGGGTCTAAAAGACGCACCCTTTCTCGAGTACGACGCCGGGAATGGAGTTATGAACTAAAGTATGAGCTAAGGTATGAACTAAGGTATGAACAAAGGTATGAACTAAGGAGGAGACGTCCTCCAACGTGCGGTGATAAAAGAATTCACAAGTAACCCTTGAAGAGACAAGGAATGATTAGCACCTACATTAAAGTCTCGGGATCTAATCTATTACCCTGACTCGGTGCCAGAGAATAGAGGAAAACATGTGTAACGAGACCAAGCGAATAAGAAATTCACAAATGTGATTTAAGAAACAAAGAATGAATAGCACCTACATTATAAAGTCTCGGGATCTAACCTACATCCCCCGGACTCGGTACAAGAGAAGAAAGATAAACATATGTAATGAGAACAAGAAGACAATACGCAATCTCTTGAATGATCCCATAGCAAGGATCGACGGTATAATGTACCTACGCACCCGTCCTATAATTACTTGGTGTTGCTGCTACACTAGCAGCTTATTGTGCTGGACTGCGTGTTTGACATTGATGTGCTACTTGCAAGATGTGCTTGGTTGCTTGCTGATATTGCTATGCTGCCTTGAAGTGTGTTTGATATTATGATGTAATGTGAGGTGCCTTACTGCTTTAGTATAGCATGTAAAATGACTTAAGAATATTCGACCAAGTAGTCGTGTGGCCCGGTAACATGCGGGCTTCACACGTTCATACTCAGCGTAGTTTGCTGAGTCCTTTACACCCAAATTTTTTTCAGGTCTTGTGCCAGACGATAACGGAGAGTAGGCAAGGGTGACCACCATAGGGTAGTCCACATGGCAAGCCTTTTAGTAGTATGCTTTCTTATGTATGAGTTCTGTTGTTTAAGTTGTTAACTACACTGTAGATGCTCGGTACTTGAGTGTACTTTATATTGTATTTGGATTTCGTTAAGTTGGACTTCCAGTCATACAGACCGTAACTTAGAGTTGGTATTGGGTCTGTCAACCACGTGGGTGGTTGGCGTCTGTAGCACCCGAATAGAGTAGGAACCGCTGCGTAGACATCTCGTATTACCGTTAGGCGCGTCGTTTGATTGTTTCGTTATTCGGGGGTGTTACAGAAAGAAAGGATGTTATGATGCCAGATGGTCATCTACAAAAGGTTACAAAACAAGGGAATGTAAAAATTGGCAAAAAAATTCTATTGCATGATGTCTTGTTGGTAAAAGCCTATAAGTTTAGCTTGATATCTGTTAGCAGATTAATCAAATAGATCAAACTTCCCATTATATTCCATGATTCTTTTTGCTGCGTGTAGGACCTTGAAAGTAAAGAAAAATTGTTGATTGGCAAGGCTGGTCAACGGTCTATATTACTGGATAATGATAGACTAGATTCTATTCCTACTAGAATCACCCAGGATTCTGGTCAAGCTACCTATAACAGTTCAGTCAACAGAAAAACAGATGCCAATTTGTGGCATAAAAGATTAGGCCATGTACCAGTTTACAAACTTTATTCTCTTGATCTAATAAAGAAAGATGACATTCAAAATCAATCAGAATGCGATGTTTGTCATAAGGCAAGATCAATCAGAAAACCTTTCACTGATTCTGCAATAAAAACTAAAAAATGTTTTGATCTGATTCATGTGGACGTATGGGGACCTTTTAAGGTCCCAACATATGATGGCAATCGATATTTTCTTACATTGGTGGATGATTTTTCTAGAAGCACATTGACTCATTTGTTAAAATACAAATCGGATGCTTTCAGTGTCTTAACTTGTTTTGTTAAATTGATTGAAAGACAATTTGAAACCAAGGTTAAGATCATTAGGAGTGACAACGCTTTTGAATTGGGCAATAGTAATGAAGGAGCTAAATATTTTAATGAAAATGGCATTATCCATCAAACTTCTTGTGTTCACTCCCCACAACAAAACGGAGTTGTGGAGAGGAAACACAAATATCTTCTAGAGACAGCTCGTGCTCTGTTTTTTCAAGCCAATTTAACTTTGCCATTTTGGGGAGAATGTATTAGGTATGCCACCTACTTAATTAATAGACTTCCCTCCAGAGTTCTAGATGGTTTAACTCCTTATGAAAAGCTATATCAATCCAAACCTGAGTATTTGGATCTTCGTGTTTTTGGTTGTCTTTGCTATAAAACGGATGTTAGGAAAAATAAAGGTAAGTTCGAACCAAGGGGATCTGCTTGTATATACCTTGGCATTGCAGCTAACAAAAAGGTTACAAAGTTCTAGACATAGAAACCCAAGTCGTTACTATCAGCAGAGATTTGGTGTTTTATGAGCAAGAATTCCCTCTGAAATCTGGTATGCCCATGAGTACTAATGCCCCAAACACTGAAAAAGAAGACATCCAGCCTTATGGTGAGAAACAGATATACAGACATGGAATGTATGAAGATGATCAGGTGGAGCAACCGCAAGATATACATCCTACTAGTTCTATTGAACAAGACCAACCTGCCAATCGCTCAAGAAGATATGTGTGAATTATTGCATGTGATTATATGATATTGTATGCTCGGTAAGCAAGCGTTCCTACATTGTGCGTGAACATCCTTTGGACTACTCGATTTGTACATCACGATTATGCTACGAGCGAGGTTGGTGAACATAACGAAGTATGACTCGGTCGAAAATTACTTCAATCTATCTAAGACTTAAAACTTAGGAAAAGATTCGGTGTTACCGATCTTAGAGCATTGGCATTGAACATGAATATGAGCTAGATGACTTCTAGGTAAGAGTAAGACCTACTAAGGCATCAAATAAAATGAATTCTCCATAAGAACTCAAAAACTAAAACAAACGAGTTGGTTAAAACGCTTAACTATGGAGAAATGGTGGATGGTATGGTGGTGTGGTATATGTACGGGAAATCCTGGTCTGAATACGTCCCAACAGGTTGCGCAGTGTGATCACCAGAGAGGATCCAAGCATGGAACCTCTCGTTGAGGAATCCAATTGATCGCCTTAGATCGGTTGGCAGAGGATGCCGCTGTCTGGCACACGGCTACGGCCATATGAATGTCTCTCACGAGACTCAGGAAGTCCAACGATCTCTGATTATTGGCATCGAGGACCACTGTCCAAAATTTAATTAAACATGGTGAGTATTAATGGGGAATTGTCCTTTAACATGACACCCATAAGATAATACGAGTGGTGGTGGAAGCGGGGCTTCAAGTGATGGTAAATGAACATGAGTGACGGTATGTGTAGGAGTTTTCCGGACTATGGCATTGTATTAAATGTGCCAAGTGGTGGTTGTGTTATATTATGAATCTTAATAGTTGCTCACTAGTTCTTAGATGTATATGGATTTACTTATGGTTGGATGGTTTGTGTTACAGTTGATGAGTGTTTTGAGTTGTGTTAATCTCGTCATCACTGCGGATGGATGGTTAAGTAGTTGGATCGATGGTTGTGACACCCGCCTAGATAGTTAGTAGTTCCGCTGCGATTGAGACGTCTTATTTAATGTTGCGATTTGATGATAATTACGATAAGGATTAGGATTAATAGACAGGGGTGTTACAACGACGGTCCTGTCCTGTTATTTGGCAAGTTTGTGGTAGCTTAATGTATTATTGAGCATTATTGTTTGGAGTCTCACTTAATAATTTTAGTGCTTTAGATTTCGGTGCTCTCTTGACATCTAATATATAGAGATTCCTATCAACTTTTGTACAAACCATCATTCATCTTTTTATTAATTACTACCTTTTAAAAAAAGAAATTCATGTGACTTTACTTTGAATAAACACTGCAACTTTTGTTTAATAAATTAAGGAAACCGCTAATAACGTTCTTTTGATATTAAAAACAGTTTTTGTAGATTTTATTTTCTAAAGAAATAATTTTACCAGATGCTAATACTTCTTTTCTTTGTTGTATTTGATATAAGTTCTTTACTTGCATGATCAACTGAAGGATCACGCAACTAACCCCTTTAAACTTTGCCCTGGAGTGCGTAGAAAGAGAGAAGCTCACTCGAATGGTATCTGTTTCGTCTTCCATGGAGTCCAATTAAAGCTACGTAAGGTCGTCCTAGAAACTAGAGTGCAATCTACTTCTACTGATTCAAATTCAATAGCAAGGATATCAACTTATCAGGCGAGTGCCTCAAAAGGGAAGGGTATCGCTAATGCCCAACTGAATTTTGCCCTGCTAATTGAGAGTTTTTCGAGTAAATATCACGTGGGAGCTTTGAAGAATGGTCCATTTGCCGCAAAGGATTTTTTTTTTTTATCAAGTCTTGATGGGCAAAAGATTGGGACTCACAGAGCTAATTCTGAGTGATGGGAGTGTTTTGTTTTGGTATCCCAAATTTAAAAAAGGCACAAAACGAGAAAATAAAGGAATCGGGCCCCCGGATTAGATTTATAGTTCCCTTCCCCATCGACCCCGGATATGTAAGGTGCTACATCTGAAGTGTCCTTAATTAAGAGGTCCTTTGTCATTAAAATATTATATATGAGCGGCTTTGTCAAACCTGTAAAAGGTTTGGCCATAATGCATTGGGTGGTTGTCCAGTGAACTTGTATTGGAAAATGGTAAAGAATTGTGTGCAGGTGTTGGGGATCAAAACGCGCGCCAGTAATGAGACATTTGTGATATTTGAATTTAGGGGTCAAATTAGTCAACTAGCAAGCTATGAAGGGGTTAAGGGCTGGAAGCAGGTTATCAATAGAAAGAAGGGGGGAAGCCCAAACTTATCATACATAAAAATGGGCAGGGGACTACATTTTGGTGCTGCAAAACACTGTCGATTTGATCTAGCTAGGTGTTCTAGTAGCTCATCTAATCCGCAAGGGTAGATTCCAAGTTTCAGCATTTAATACCACCTGCTTTTCATAATTTCATTTGGTATATAAGCAGTCTCTGTGACATGTTGGAGACTCGTGCCTGGACTGTACTAGTTTCGCCACACTGTGTTAATTACCTGCAATTCATCGTCATATGCTCCTCCTGTCTCACGATTCTTTGGTTTTCACACAGGATGACACGTGGGATCAATTGGGTGGACACTCTACGGACGAAAGAAGATAAGACTAAGACTTAGACTAATTTGTAGACGTATATTGCATAGTGTACTATGGTATGAATCCTGCGAGACCTCTTTCTGTGGTCATCAGTTTAGTCTCTTTTTTTCTTTCTCGTAAACATTATATCATTTTCTAAAATAAATAAAAATTGGCCCCATCAGCCAAAGTAGCCGGCCCCTGCACGCACGCAACTCTATTGGCAATACTCGTATTTGAAGATGATTGTGTACGCCCCACGAAGACTTCACAGGTACATATGAACGACATTACCTGTCGATTCTACAAAACAACAACATTCACACTGTCAAAAAGAATTTGGGAACGACTGCAGAGAAGGAATAATCAACCTATCAATTCTGGACTAATTAACATCCGGCATGGCGCGGTGTATAAAACACAGTACTTTCTTTCTTCCACTGTAATATAGTAATGAATTCATCAGCTCAATCTTCTCCAACTTCTCTCTTTCTTCCACCACAACAGCAGCAACAAACCCAAGAGCAACAAAATAAAATAAAATAAAAACACACACATAGACGCACACATTCTTGGTCGAAGCGATGGGTAAGCAATTACCAGCTTGTGTTCTTTTCTTGTTGTATTCGTTTTCTACTTTCCCCTAGCGGAATTTACGTGGTTTCATCAGACATCAATGAACAAGCACATGCACTAACCAATGGAGAGTAGCTTGTCTACTCTTCTCGATATTAGCATCGTGGACTCCCTCAAACATCCACAACCATTGCTTCAATGGACCGGTATTCTCTGCCATCCAACCAACAACATGTTGTCGAGATTGATTCCGAGCTCAAAACTTGCAGGTTCACTTCTGCATCTTAATCTATCTGCTTTTATGAGCCTCACGAGCATCAACCTCACTGACAATGAATTTCACGGCACCATTCCTCCTGCCATTGGAGTACTTTCAAAACTCACCCAATTGAACCTCGGAGCTAACTTCTTCATCGGCCACATCCCCCCTGAAATTGGTTTGCTGAAAAACCTTCAACATCTAAGCCTTGGGAACAACTCGTTGACTGGTTCAATACCATTAGAGATTGGTAATCTACACAGCTTACAGATATTATCTCTTGATCAGAACCAATTAACGGGTACAATCCCTTTTACCCTATGGAAGCTAAAGAACCTCACCTTTTGAGCTTATGGTCCAATGATCTCACGGGAAAGATTTCACCGATGATTGGAAATATGACATCATTAGTCACTCTTGATCTTGCTTTCAATCAGTTCTCAGGAGAAATACCATTAGAGATTGGTAATCTACACAGCTTACAGATATTATATCTTGATCACAACCAATTAACGGGTACAATCCCTTTTACCCTATGGAAGCTAAAGAACCTCACCCATTGAGCTTAACGTCCAATGATCTCACGGGAAGATTTCACCGATGATTGGAAATATGACATCATTATTCTCTCTTATCTTGGTTTCAATCAGTTCTCTGGAGAAATCCCAACAGAAGTTAGTTTACTAAAAAATCTCCAGCTACTTTATCTACAATCCAACAAGTTTGAGGGTGTCATTCCAAAGGAGCTAGGTAGATGGAGCCTCGATCTTTCCCATGTCACTTTCAATAACAACAACTTTTCTGGCAAGCTTCCACCGTACTTATGTGGTGGCTTTTCTCTAGAATATTTTTTAGTCAATAATAACAGATTCACAGGTCCAGTCCCAGATTGCTTGAGAAACTGCTCAAGGTTGCGTAGGGTTGAGCTGGAAGTGAACCATTTCACAGGGAATATATCAAATGTGTTTGGAATTCACAAAAATCTTTATTATGTTACGATGAGAGACAACCATTTTTATGGTGAAATATCTCCATTATGGGGAGAATGTGCCAACATAACAACTTTAGAGTTGGACAACAACAACATTTCAGGTTCAATTCCCTCAGAGCTTTGGAAAGCGAGCAGGTTGCAAGCGCTAACCATCAACGGAAATCAAATTTCTGGACTATTCCCGATGAACTTGGAAAGCTGGGCCATCTTGGAAAACTTAGTTTGCGGCACAATCTTCTTACGGGGCAGATTCCTAAGAGTTTTGGTAGCCTAAAAGAGCTAAACATCCTCGACTTGTCAGAAAATAGTTTAACTGGTCCAATCCCGTTAGAGATCGCCAAATGTGAAGCCTTATGGAGCATGAACTTGAGCCACAACGGATTTTATGGTGAAATTCCTTCTGAATTGGGCAACGAACGGCAGATTCACTTTACGTTGTTAGACCTAAGCTCTAACTTCTTTCAGGTCAATTACCTCAACAACTAGACAAGCTGATTTCACTTGAGGAATTCAATCTTTCACATAATCATCTATCAGGACACATACCATCCTCTTTCCAAGACATGATTAGTTTGAAGTCAATCGACTTGTCCTATAACAACCTCACAGGTTCTATACCAGGTGGACAATTTAACCAAGGATTGTATTATGGAAACATGGGGATGTGTGGAAATGCTCGAGGCTTGTCTCCTTGTGGCTTCATTTTCCACAACAACAGTAAAAGGGTAATCATCAAAGTGGTAGTCCCCATTTCATGCATATTATTCTTCGCTTTATTATTTGCTTCCATCAAAGTGTTCTGCATTAAGAAACCTCATCAGATTGCTTCGCCAAAGAAGTCAAACCCACTTATATGGGATAGAGAAGGAAGGTTCACATTTGGTGAGATTGTTGAAGCCACTGAAGATTTTAATGAAAAGTATTGGATCGGAAGAGGCGGGTCTGGTAATGTTTATAGAGCAAATCTTCCGTCAGGTTTAGTGGTTGCTGTTAAGCAACTTAATACTCTCGAAACATCAAGCGATACTAGTGTTCCATGCATGCTGAATTATAAGAGTTTTGAAAATGAGATTCGAGCATTGATTGAAGTGAGGCATAGGAACATCATTAAACTTCATGGATTCTGCGCTACAGGAGAAAAGATGTATCTAGTCTATGACTATATTGAAAAGGGTAGCTTGAAAAATGTTTTATATGGGGCTGAAGGAGGAGAAGAGTTGAGTTGGCGTAGAAGGGTGAACATTGTGAAGGGATTAGCTCACGCAATTGCATATCTTCACCATGATTGCACCCCACCAATACTACACCGAGACATATCCATTAACAATGTCTTAGTGGATGTAGAATTTAATCCAAGGTTGTCAGATTTCGGCACAGCTAAAATTATTGGACCAAACATGACAACTTGGACGTCAACTGTTGGCACATATGGCTATATAGCTCCAGGTAATTCATAGCCATCATCATTTTAATAAATTTATGTATTATTTTTGGGTGATGTAACCATTAAAATACTTTGAACCTAAATTCCAATCTCTTATCTCCAATGTAAAAAAAACATTTTTATCTACTATTATGATCAAGTTTGTACATATTTGCAACTAATTCAACTTTTTTCAATTATGAAGAGTTGGCATTCACGGTGCATGCAACAGAAAAGTGTGATGTATATAGCTTTGGAGTTGTTGCATTGGAGATCATGATGGGGAAGCATCCCGGGGAATTTCTAACTTTATTCGGATCAAATAGTAGCGAGGTGGAAAATTTGACAGTAAGAGAGCTATTGGATGAAAGACTACCATATGCTTGCGGAAGATTAGCCAATCAAGTGACATGGGTGGTCAAGTTGGCTTTGGAATCCACTCAAACTGTACAGGAGCTAAGGCCAACAATGCAATATGTGGCTCGAGAGATTGATTACCATACACATGCTCGCTCTCTTAGTGAGCCACTGGGAGCTACTACTATTGGACAATTAAGAGGAATTTAAAACCCAAAGAGGTGACTTTGGGGGACAAGATTTCGTAAGTCTAATGGTCTCTATTTATATCTTAAAGTTGTGTTAGTTTGATTTGCGTAGTTTTTGTGCTCATCATGTGACTAGGAGAAATTAAATAAATAGAGAATCTTTTTTTTCCACATCTCTAATTTTTTAGTTAATCTTACTTCCAATGCAATATATAATAAGGAAAAGAATAAAGTAGTTTTTGTCTCTTTAATTGTTAATACCTTGATATAAAACGTCGTACATTTAAAATAAGGATTATAATATCACTCTTAAAAATTAATATTAAAATAGCTTTTTATTTATATGCTATTTATTCAACCATTTACGGTATAAAAACTTATATAAGATATTAATTGTAAAAAGTTTTGAGGATAGAAACATTAGGAATATGTTGGGTAGTTATGATCCGGTTTGGCAAAAGATTTGAAGTACGGCAAATTAGAGGCTGCGGCCAGACCGTATACAGTACAGTACGAGAGCATTATGTGGCAAGTCAGCACTGACTGGATTGCTTAAGTGTCATATAAATGATGTTAAAATTTTGAATGATTGTAAGTTTTAAAATATAAGTCTAAATTTAAAAAAATTATATCACTGTTCATCTAAATTCAAGCTCTTAAAATAAGACCAGCCATGAATATGTTTTGACAACTTTGAAAAAAAAATATTTTTATAAGTTATGATGATACATTAAAAAGATGTTTTGATTCATTAGTTTTGATATTATGATCCATTAAAATTTTTATTATGATTCATTAACTAATAAGTGGTGAATTAGATAATAAACTTCGGACCTCATTGCAGAAGGTGGAATTTATCGTGAGTTATTAACAAGGTGAAATTGATAAAAGAAAGAAATTAATACTCAAAATATCCGTCGGGCTGCAAATTAAAACCCGGTCGTAGTAGTGTAGAAGACATAAGCGGCCGGGGTCAAACCGTGGGTTATAGTCGAGCTAAAGTAGTTCCTAAGCTTGTCACAAAAAGGGGGAAGTAATTGACTTGTTTTTGAGAATTAAAAGCAGATTAAATTACTGAGTGCAGATGAATTAAGTGGAACTCCGGGTTCAGGTTTAATACAATCTGATTAATTATGCTATCTCTAACCGGTTTAATATTTTAGTTTGGCAAAATTCCTGTTTATTATCTAAGGACTAAGTCATAGACCCTTAAGAACTCGTTTACCAGAAAATGCTCGGTCTAATCAAGGTTCGAGCAATACTATGTAAACGGACGTTAAATTCGAGGAATTATAATTGCATCTGTAAATACTAACTTATTAAATCATAATAAGTTTTCTCCGATTTACGGCTTAATAACCTGTCTATTTATCACCTGGTCTGATCAAAACAGACTTAGGAAAGCATTTTAATAAATTCATGTAATTTATTAAAATGGTGAGAGATAACCTTAAGCGTAACAAACTGTATTATTAATATTTTAACGGTAGAAATATTGATTACATAATTAAACAAACCATAATTAAAAACCTTGCCCGGAGCAAATCCTCCTTAGCCAGACATATTAACTGGTAATAAATCTGACGAGGTTGGACGTAATAACAGCACGGAGACGTGATTAGTGAATGGAGAAATGGAGAGGTCGAAGAGTGGAACATGTACGTAGTTATTATAAGTGAAGTGAGTGAATTAGAGAATTAATGGAGTGTGAAATGGTATACGGGGGTGATTTACTGGAAGAGAATGAGATGAGGTGAGTGTGATTGATTTTTAGGTTTTCTCCGTGCACTCGTAAAAGGCTGTGTGGAATGGGTATTTATAGAAGAAATGAAGAGGTATTCTTGCGTAGATATTTGCTTCATTGATTGTTCATTGATTGAAGCATTAATTGCAGGGGACAGGAGCTCAGTGCGTGAGGGAAATATGGTAGGCGGTGCGGAGTAGATAGATATGGCGATTTAAGTTGAAGACGACGACTGCGCGAAGAAGAAAACTAGTCCCGTGTTGATTTTAGTCTTAACCGCCTTAAACAGGCGGTTTCCTTGTGCTGACCGCCTCTTAATGGGCGGTTTAATGTGTCTTGACCGCCCCATATGGGCGGTTGCCCTTGTCTTGACCGCCCCATTTGGGCGGTTGCCATAGAGAGGTCCGCCCCATTATGGGCGGTTGTGTAGGCGGTTTCTGACCGCCTCTTCTTGGGCGGTTGCAACCTTGACCGTGGCCTATTTTCCTTCAAACTTTGACCGGCTCTAGATTCTTCGTTTGGACTCCGTTTCCTGAGCCGTTTGCGTCTACGCGTTCGTCTCTTCGTCTACTTTACTCCCGGCTTGGTTTTCCTCATGTTAAACCAATAATTTTGTGAGATAAACAATAAAACATAAACTAGAGGAAAACTAACCGAAGTGGAGAAATGAGCAGAAAAGTGCTAATATTATATGAAATACACCTATAAAACATGCTCATTTGACACTTATCACACCCCCACACTTATCTTTTTGCTTGTCCTCAAGTAAAACCATGTACCTAAGCAAGTAGGAAATGCTCAATACTAACAAATATTATTATGAAGGGTAGGATAAAAAAGTCAATAGTTCATGATCTCTAAAACTTATTGAGGAGTGTGAAAAATTATCTGCTGGTGGCATAGGTGTGCTCAGGGTAAAAACAAAATAGAGTTTCGGGGTATGATCTAAGGTACTTCAATGTTTCTTTTGTTTGGTGACTCCGAGAACTTTTACCATGGCCAACTTCTCTCAAGAATGGGCATTGAGGAGAAAATAAAAGGAAGAAAAGATTTATGCATTTGCTTCACTTTTGCATGAGGGATGAGAAAATGTAGGCATAATGCCTTTGTATTCAAGAACACTCAACTCTCTTTTGTTGGTTACCAATGGTGTCTCGAAAGTCCCTTATTTTTGTATTTCTTCTTCTTTTTTTTTAACAGAGAAATACCCCTTAGCAATCCCTAAGAGAGAAGACAGAAAGAAACCCTGAGCAATAAAATCCAACCAATTTGCAGATTATTTGGTCACACCGCATATAAAAATGCTCCTCAAAAGTAATCAAATGTAAAATTTTTTAAAAAATTTGTACCCTTTATCCACAATTCATAATAGTATTTGTTTTTAAAGAGAACAACCTACATTAGCAGGGTACATAATTCAATTTTTGAACAAATGCGAGGTAAGCAGAAGATAAGCAGAGAGACTTAACAATTTAAGCATTTAGATGACCTGAAAAGGCTCTTCCCCCACACTTAAGCTTAAGCAATGCCCTCATTGCGTAGATGAAATAAAATTAATAGGGCAAGCAATGTAAAGGAAAGAGTGTACTCCCCAGATTTCGTAGAGTGTGTAGAGCTCCCCCACACTTGAGTGTTGCTGTGGAATGTCATGAATTAACCTGTAAAGAATATTCTACACAGCGAGAAGAACTCAAGTGAAGCCTGCATTTTATTTAACAAATAAAAGGGAAATATAGTACAAAAAGGAAAAAAATAAATTAAAGGAAAGATAAAAGATAGATAGTGGGTTGCCTCCCACCGAGCTGCCCGGGTTTAACGTCTCTAGCTAGACGTATTTTCTTTTTATCCCGGATCATAAATGAATGTTGACAATGGCAGTACCGGGATCAGGAAATTGGCAATATGTAGGATCGAACCACCTGGATCAAAACAAAGTATTATGGCAACAATGACAGTAGGAAGAGACAAACTCCACAAAACCTGGTTTTGAAGGAGGTTATTGCTGGCATTAATCTTGTAGTGAAAACCGGGTGATGGTTGTAGTGCTTCCTCAAATTGGAGAATGTAAACATTCTCCCTTTGTTGTTGAGCCGTATGGGTGCAAGAAGGTAGTGGTGGTGCTTGCTCAAAGTCGAGGATGTAAATTTCCTCCTCTGGAACGAAAATGAAGGTGGAAGTGAGCTTCAACGGGTGGGTGGGGTGGGCATTATTTTTCTTTGTCGAAGGGCCCAAATTTTCCAATGGATGATCCTTAGTGTGAGTATCATCCTCTTCAAATTTAAGGATGAAGACATCCTTAACTGCGTTGAGTGGTTCAGGGAGAACTTCTGGGAAATTTGTATCTTCAAATTCTGACCCTGGATCAAATGGAAAGATGGCCTTCTCACTCAGCGAGCTGACTTCGAGTTTCCACCCTACTTCTTGTTGCACAAGAGGGGAAGGCTGTGATCCTCCAGATGAAGATCAAAGTTGGATGGCTTTTCCTCTTCGAATTTGAGGATGTAATAATCCTCGTCTTCTTTGAGAGGCTCAAGGAAGAGCCTTGGTTGAATTCAACTTCAGAGGGAGGTGGTTCCTCGAAGGTGATATTGGTATTTTGTTTGGATGTTCTGGCGGGAGCGAGCATTTCCTCCTCTTCATTTGAGGATGTAACAATCCTCATTGTCTGGGTATAGCACAGAGAAGGAGGGAAAATAACGGTAATTGACTTCAGAGGGAGGAGACTCCATGAAGTTGAGGTAGAAGTTGTCCTCTGATGGCTTGTCTTCAAGCTCAAGCAGAAGGTTTGATACCGTTTGCTCATTTTCGAACGGGGGTGGTGGTATTGAGTAACTCAAATCCTCAGGTAAATCGTCCACTACATGAACCAGTTTGCTCTCCGGTTGCTGTGATGTAAGGTCTAGTGGACCTTCCATCATTTCGTTTATCGCAACTAATTTGGCATAGAGCTTCATTTGGTTCATGTCGAGGTATTCTTCCTCGGCCTGCTGCTCCACTTCAGGGACCATTTCACTCTCGGGTTGTTGCTCCCTTTGAGCTAATGTGATGGGCTGGTCCACTATGTAATTGCTTTTGCATACTCTTTTGGGTTTGGATTGGTCTGTGAGGGGAGTTGGCCAGGAGGTCTTTGTTGAGTTAGAAGTGTTGTATTGAGACTGCAAGGCTTTTGGTCTTTGCGAAGGGCTGCGACCTCTTCTTGCGTATCTGGATTTACCCATCATCGCCTTAAACATTCCTGCATTGAGACATATCAGACTCAGGATTCGAAGGAGGTGAGTTGGTCGACGATGAAGCTTCATTGCCATAAGGCTGTTGTTGATATTGCCTTTGGCCTCCTTGGAAGTTGGATTGAGGTCTGTAGTTTTGGGATGTTTGTAGGGTATGTGGGTTCTGGATATTTCCGGTGTTTGAGTAGCTAAGGTTGGATTGCATGTTACGTTGCCATGGTTGTCTGTATCCTGATTGTTGGTGATGTATTTGCTTCCTCCGCTGCTTTCATTTCTTGTAGTTGGGGGCATTGATCGTAATCATGAGGCCCGCAACATTGCGTACAAGAATTGTTGGAGATGGTTGAGATTGAGGAGCATAGCCTGGAGGGGTAGTAGGTGGTCGGGAAATCATTGACTTAGCTTGCTGAGGGAAGGAATTCATAGCCATTGTTCGACCACTTTCTGTAGAGTGCTCACTTTTGTTGCTTGCTGAGCATTGCTTTCCATGAGTTGCTCATGGCTTTCATCATTGATCGAACTTGTTATCACTTTCCCCAACATGATATAATCCTGGAGTACCGCTCCTTGATCCACCGGAGGCCCAGTCTCTAATTTCCTCACAGAGAGACTCCATGCTGTTCAGAAATTGTGCTCCCGGCTTTTTCAGAACGTCAGCCCCTAACGAAGATAACACCATTGTTCTGCACGGACCGATAAGCCCTTGTAGAACAATTGTGATACTTGTTCCTTCGTCAGACCGTGGTGAGGACAAGTGAGTAGTAGACCTTTGAAACGGTCCCAAGTTTCACAAATATTCTCCGACCCTGGTTGCTTGAAATTATAAATTTCAGCAATCATCTCCAAAGTTCGGCTCGGAGGTAGGAATTTGTCGTATAGAACTTGGTGGCCATGTCGTCCCAGGTACCAATGGTACTCGGTGTTAAGCTATGATACCACTTGCTCGCGTTTCCCGTCAGGCTGTGTGGGAATAAAGACAATCTTGCATATTGAAGTACTGCGTCGGTTGCAGTAAGGCTGTTGGCATGTTGTAAGAATTTTGTAACATGTAACAGGGCTTCGTCTGGACTGGTGCCATCAAACATGCCCAGCTCTTTCACACATCTGATTTGATGGTATGGCTTCAGTTTCTGCCACTCATCGTATTCGGATGGGCTGAGGTGAGGAAGGATGATAGCAGGCTGTGTCCTTGGTTAGACGGCCTGTTGATATTTCGAACCGTTGCTGGTGTAGCTGCCATGTTAGCTTCCAGGTCAGAATCTATCACTGTGGTGGTATTTTGTTGAGCTCGTCTCTGCCTAAGGGTACGCAGAAAGGTTCTTTCTATCTCTGGATTATAACCGACCGTGTGATTATTGATTCTCTGGAGACTGTGACCTGGTGAAAGGCATACCACTCAAAACAAAGAAAAGAACTGGTTACGTTAGAATAATAAAATGTTAGGAATTAGTAGACAGAAATTTAAGTTAGTAGTTAGGGACAATGGAAATGAACGAAATGACAGAAAAATGACAATGGAACGAAATGACAGAAATTTTAAGTTAGTAGTTAGAGACAATGGAATATTAAGGACAATGGGAACGAAATGACAATGGAACGAAATAACAATAATATAAAGATGTTAGAAGTTAGAAGTCCAAAGTCAAAGTCGATGTCCAAGTCAAATGTCCGAGGTTATATGTCCGAAATTGGATTCAGTTGTTTTTTTTTTATTTTTTAGTAGATTAACAGATTATTGTAATTAAACAGGTGAATTAACCGGGGCTTAGGGACTAGATTAAATCAAGTCCCCGGCAACGGCGCCATTTTGCAGAGTGGATTTATCGTGAGTTATTAACAAGGTGAAATTGATAAAAGAAAGAAATTAATACTCAAAATATCCGTCGGGCTGCAAATTAAAACCCGGTCGTAGTAGTGTAGAAGACAGAAGCGGCCGGGGTCAAACCGTGGGACTTATAGCGAGCTAAAGTAGTTCCTAAGCTTGTCACAAAAAGGGGGAGGTTAATTGACTTGTTTTTAGAGAATTAAAAGAGCAGATTAAATTACTGAGTGCAGATGAATTAATGGAACTCCGGGTTCAGGTTTATAAATCTGATTAATTATGCTATCTCTACCGGTTTAATATTTAGTTTGGCAAAATTCCTGTTATTATCCTAAGGACTAAGTCATAGACCCTTAAGAACTCGTTTACCAGAAAATGCTCGGTCTAATCAAGGTTCGAGCAATACTATGTAAACGGACGTTAAATTCGAGGAATTATAATTGCATCTGTAAATACTAACTTATTAAATCATAATAAGTTTTCTCCAGATTTACGGCTTAAATAACCTGTCTATTTATCACCTGGTCTGATCAAAATAGACTTAGGAAAGCATTTTAATAAATTCATGTAATTTATTAAAATGGTGAGAGAAATAACCTTTAAGCGTAACAAACTGTATTTATTAAAACCGGTAGAAATATTGATTACATAATTAAACAAACCATAATTAAAACCTTGCCCGGAGCAAATCCTCCTTAGCCAGACATATTAACTGGTAATAAATCTGACAGAGGTTGGACGTAATAACAGCACGGAGACGTGATTAGTGAATGGAGAAATAGAGAGGTCGAAGAGTGAAACATGTACGTAGGTTATTATAAGTGAAGTGGGTGAATTAGAGAATTAATGGAGTGAAATGGTATACGGGAGTGATTTACTGGAAGAGAATGAGATGAGGTGAGTGTGAGTGATTTTCAGGTTTTCTCCGTGCACTCGTACAAGGCTGTGTGGAATGGGTATTTATAGAAGAAATGAAGAGGTATTCTTCCGTAGATATTTGCTTCAATGATTGCTTCATTGATTGAAGCATTAATTGCAGGGGACAGAAGCTCAGTGCGTGAGGGAAATATGGTAGGCGGTGCGGAGTAGATAGATATGGCGATTCAAGTTGAAGACGACGACTGCGCGAAGAAGAAAACTAGTCCGGCGTTGATTTTAGTCTTAACCGCCTTAAACAGGCGGTTTCCTTGTGCTGACCGCCATTATTGGGCGGTTTTGTGTCTTGACCGCCCCATTATGGGCGGTTGCCCTTGTCTTGACCACCCCATTTTGGGCGGTTGCCATAGAGAGGTCCGCCCCATTATGGGCGGTTGTGTAGGCGGTTTCTGACCGCCTCTTCTGGGCGGTTGCAACCTTGACCGTGGCCTATATTTCCTTCAAACTTTGACCGGCTCTAGATTCTTCGTTTGGACTCCGTTTCCTGAGCAGTTTGCGTCTACGCGTTCGTCTCTTCGTCTACTTTACTCCCGGCTTGGTTTTCCTCATGTTAAACCAATAATTTTGTGAGATAAACAATAAAACAAAACTAGAGGAAAACTAACCGAAGTGGAGAAATGAGCAGGAAAAGTGCTAATATTATTTATAAATACACCTATAAAACATGCTCATTTTGACACTTATCACTCATTAAAATCATTATTGTTTTGTAGTGATTATTATTGTTGTATGGTGTATTTTAAACCTTAATGGTGTGAATCGTGTATTTTAATACATACCAAATATTATTTTGTGGGTGTATTATTGTGTAAATTTTTTTATTCTAATGTGTTTGCGATGATACACTAAAATGACAATATGATTCATTAAACTTGATATTATGATTCATTAAAATTGATTTTATGATTCATTAACTAATAAGTGCTGAATTAGATAACAAACTCCAGAACCGATAAAAATCATTATTGTTTGTAGTGTATTATTATTGTTGTATAGTGTATTTTAAACCTTGTATGACGAATCATGTATTTTTCATACATGCCAAATATTATTTGGTGTGGTATTATTGTGTACAAATTTTTATCTTATATGTTTGCAATGATACACTAAATGAAGATATGATTCATTAATTTTGATATGATTCATTAAAAGTGATATTATGATACACTAAAATGATGTTATGAATCATAAGTCTCTGATATATATGGATATATACATGTAATTAATATAAATTTTTAAAGTTCTCAAAACATACTCATGTCTAGTCTTATTTAAAGTGCTTGAATTTAGATGAACAATGGTATAATTTTTTGTATTTTAGACTTATATATTAAAAGATACAATAATTTAAAGTTAATATAAATAAAAAACAACCCATTCAGCAGCTGACTGGACTGCTGACGGAGGCTAACAGAAGCAGCCGTACGTTGCTATACGCGAGCGTCTTGCACCGTCGTCAGTTGTTGAAGTACATATGAGTTTTTTTTTTGATAGTTTATTACGTGCACGCGGTTGGAGGCGGAGTACACATCATGAAGATGCACTTGTCATGGTTACAGCGTATAACAGTGAAACAAAATAGATACAAAACAACGGCGGGTAAACAAAAAGCGATAGAAGATTTGGGAGCCAATGAACACAGGGGGAAGATGAGGGGAGGAGCTTTTGGCTTGTCCAGTCCCAATGTTTCTTTTGACTGAGGAGACTTGTACATATGAGTTAATAAATGACACAAGATTGAGCTCTGGTATAACTTTGTTCTCGTATTAAAACATCTACTACATAATTGGCATATGCCCACAGTTTTAAGTTTAAACTTTTTACACAAATAAATGTGAAAAAAATATTTCATTCACTTATAAGTGTCTTCATAATTGATATAGAGATATTAAAGATTTTTGTATTTTATATATAGATATTTGTACATACATTTAACATAAGCTCTTACTGTAGAGTTCTACACAAACAAGTGCAATTAAAAAGAGTAGTTATATTAAAAAATTTACTACACTTTTATTAGGTGGGGTTAAAAAAATATCATTATCTATATTTTTGTAGTAGATATCTACATGAAAACATCATTGAATTTTTTCGATCCAAACCTGAATCTTAACCGAACAAAATAATTTAAAAGATGAACCGAAATAAAAACGACTCAATTATATTGTAGAACTCAAAATCAACCACAATCTACAACCGGTTGAACTAGAACGACTTAAACAAAAAAATTAACTAAACTGAAGTCATTCCGTACCCCGAGATTACCCAAAACCCATAATGAACCAAACAAAAATATTAGGGAAATTTCATTAGATATACTTAGGTTTTAGTACAAAATACCCTTAAGGTTTTATTTTCATTATGAGATACCTAAGGTTTCATTTTCTTTACGAGATACCCCGTTGTTTCATTTTCATTATGAGATACCCTTGAGGTTTCAATTTTATTACAAGATGTCCCTTCGTTCAAATTCTGATATATTGTATTTTTCATACTCAATTTACCCTCCCTTCATATACCCATGCAATAACCTCAGAAATATATGGTCAAAGCATTTTTAAAATTTAAAACTTAAATAAAATACAAAAAATTAGAGATCATATAAAATTTGAAATCAATTTTAAAAAATGGATATAATTAAATAAATAAAAAACAAGAAAATTAAATAAATGGAAATGACTAGATAATAGAAATTAAATTATTTTGAAAATAAACATCAATTATTTAAGTATTACATAGTGATGACTAAAAGTCATAAAAGAGTTATAACAATAATAATATGAAGAAATTAAAACTAACAACTTCATATAGTACATAGAAAAAATCATTATTTAAAATTAGAAAAATAAAGTCTAAAAACCATAAAATATGATAATTTTTCTTGTGATTATTGATATCAAATAATATATTTATTAAAAAATTTATTATGTATAAAAGTATTTAATAATTTCTTATATTTAATGTAATTGTTATAAATTTTTTATGATTTTAAATCACAGCTATAATAGTTTTTAAATTATGTAACAATATATGATTTTGTAAATCTATTAGTTTTTTATTGTTTAGTTGTTTCTATTTATTTTTATTATTTTTTAAAATTGGATTTAAAATTTATGTGATCTTTATTTATTTTTGTGTATTTTATTAATAGTTAAATTTTTTTTCAAAAAAATGGCCATAAACCGTTGTTGTTATTGCGGGGCATATGCGAGAGAGTAAATGGGGATATAAAAATATAATATATCAGAATTTGAACGAAGGGTCTCGTAATAAAATTGAAACCTCAGGGTATCTCATAATTAAAATGAAACCTCAGGGGTATCTCATAAAGAAAATAAAATCTTAGGGGTATCTCGTAATAAAAATGAAACCTCATGGGTATCTCGTAAAAGTTCACTCAAACCTCAGGGTTTTATGAAATTTCCCAAATATTAATAAAAAATAATCTGAACTGATTCCAGATAAAACCAAAATCACATATGACCCAAATGAGTATATTACATACGAATACGATTGTACTATTATAGTGTATTTTGTTTGTGCTCTTCTAAAATAAAAGTAATATTCTCGTGAAACTATATATCTTTAAAGTTCTTAGAGTGATAATAATTAAAAGAGAAATTTCATAATATACTCCTGGTTTACCCATTTTTTTTTATAAAATACCTAAACTTCATAAATCAATATAATATACCTCTCAAGTTTATGTCACTCTACAATATAACTCTCAGGTTTATTTTACTCTACAATTTACCTCTATGTTTATTTCACTCTTTAATATACCCCGTGAGTATAACAAATAGTTTTTGATGATATACCCTTGCATAGTGTACCAGTAACATTTTCATGGTATACTCCTGTAAAGTATAATGAATTTGTTTTCACGATATACTCCTTCATAGTGTAACGACTACTTTTTTCATATATATGTGTGCACAGTGTAGCGTCTAGTTTTGGCCTTTAAATGATGAAAATAACACATAGGTGTAGTGTCTCGCAAACAATATTCAATGGTATAATTTAAGATCAATGTCAAATTAGTTATCAGTTTTGGTGAAGATAAATATTATCTATCATGTTTGACTTTGTAGCGAAAATAAGTAGATCACCACCTCTTGTTCTGGATCTTTAGTGTAAATTGTGCATCTTCGATTGGTGTCTAAGTATTATTTATTCTTAAATTGCACTTGCTAATCATATTACGATATTTTTTATTATCAAAGAATTAATGTATATGTGAGCATATGACTTCTTTCGATGCCTTCAACCGTGCAAGAGGGGGGGGGGGGGGATTGGGTCAGTGTTATATTGCTCTTTCTATTTGCATTCATTGGTTACATCTCCGACAATCTCTTGAAGAAATATTTAGATAAGGACAAACAAATCACTACATAACCGAATATTGGACAAACTGTTTTTGGCATGTATGTTCATCTCATCTTATTTGTAAGCCAGTCACTTGAACCTTCGTCTAGCTCTGGGAAGCCTTTATCTCAGTACAGAGCATTTTCGAGGGATAATTGTCACTCTCGTTGTCCTACCATCATGCCACTTAAATGAGCTCCATTATATATCTTCGTGTTTTCACGTACATCAACCAAATTTGTCCAAACTATAAAAATCTACAATGTGAAATGAATAATGTAACTAGTGATGTGGTGGGTGAAATCTTGTTGGTATTTGTGCTAATTTTAGTGGGTACACTGAGCAAAATCGAGTTCTATCAGATTGATCCGGTTATGAGGTGAAGTGACATTCCTTTCACGCTTGGAGAAGTATATCATGAAAAAAATTCATTACACTTCGCAGAGGTATATCGTGAAAATATAACTGGTACTGTGCAGGGATATATCATGATAAAAATATTTGTAACACTCACAGTGATATATTGTAGAGCAAAATAAACATGAAGATGGTAAAATAAACTTGAGGGGTATATGAGGTATATTGTACAGTAAAATAAACCTAAGGGTATATTATAGTGTTTTGTGAGGTTTAGGGGTATTTTGTAAAAAAATGGGTAAACTTTAGGAGTATATTATGAATTTTTCCTAATTTAAATAATAGCTACTATTCAATATATATTGAGCATGTTTAGTCGGTGATGGTCCAATTGGATCTTAAGGAATAATCTTTATCTTGGATTGCAACAATGTAATTTCTTGGCTACATCCTAATGTAGCTATAAGTGATTACATACATGTATTTTCTTCAAAAACGTTGCATGAGCTCATGAGACAAAGCTTGTTGCAGGCACAGTATAAACGAGTACCTGAGAAATTGCAATAGTTCATCTCTTCTGGTTTTGTTTTGGAATTGCTACTGCGAATAAGCTCTGTGATTTGTTGGATTTGATTGTTTGGTGTTATCCTGTCATCTTGACTCTCCTTCCCTCTAATTTGTTCTTCTCCTTTCGCCGTATTTGCATAGCTTTTCTTTTGCGGGCGAGGACATTCTCCCTCCCGTGTGATGATACCGTTCGCTATCTAGATCCTCAGTTCCCTTACAATGGGTGCATTTCTATCTCTGGTAGCAACTCTCGAAACTATGCCCAATCTTTTTACAGAATGTACAAGTCATTATTTTCCTATCAATTTCACTTTTACTGCTAGGGTTTTTCACATTCTCTGTGCTTGCATATCTAAGGTTGTAGAAATACATGGCATCTTCTTTCAGATCCTTGCCTCCCCTCTATTCTTCTTCCTGAACCACCAGCGAAAAAGCCTTCTCGAGGCTTGGCGGTTTCTGCATAGCCAAGATTTGGTCTCGGATTGACAAATAATTCTGGTTGAGACTCATCAAGAAGTGAACCAGTTTATCTTCATCCACGGCTCGCTTGATGGACTAATTGATGCCACAGGTACACCCATTGCAAGTACATCTCTGTGGAGGTTGGGCTTGCTCTAGCTCCCCCACAGTTTTTTAATATGTTGAAATAATCCGCTATTGATTCTTCATCTTGCTTTATTTCTCATAGGTTTCACTTCAGAGTATGAATTACAGCAAGATTGCTGTGTTGGTACCGTTCGCAAAGAGAGCCCCAAACTTCCTTTGGGTCGACACAATATCTAACGCTTTTGACGTTGTCGGTGGCCAGAGACCACCAAAGAATTGGACCTTTCCCAAGCCGCAAATCGAATAATATCACTCTCATTTGGCTTTTTAATCTTTCCAGTCACAAATCCATATTTATTCTTGGATTGAAGTGTTGTAATCATGTCGCTCTTCCAACCGAGAAACCCGTTCCATTTAATTTTGATGCAAAATTAGGCCAGGATTTTCCGCAACATGGACATATAGGGGATCGTTCACATCGATCAAATGATTGAATGTTGAAGATGACACTGCTTCTTTATTTCCTTTGTCATCGCCCACCATGTTCGCCAGTTAACACACCTAAAAGTGGTCTATTTACCTGTGCTCTTGATACCATATTGGATTCAGGAATAAGATAGATCGAGAGAAGAAGGGGCGACGATACTTTCATTAAACTGATGTACCCTAATGTACTTTTAAACTTGATAATTTACATAGTAATAACAGATCCATCCAGATTAAAGGTGGGCTATCAAGCCCATCGGGCCCATGGCACTACAACATATGAGTTCAATTGGGGCAATACATGTTGCTCCAATAGATCAAAAAGTTGCCCTAATAGGGTAATTGGAGCAAGATTAATCTTGCCCCAAGGTTGCACCAGTTGCTTCGCTACAATAACCAAGTTGGTGCAACTTTTAATTTTGCCCTATTTGACATGTACGGTTGTGCAACCATTGATCAACTACAAACAGTGCAAGTAAAATTGCACTAAAATACTCAACTCAATTAGTGCAAGTTGTACAAGTTGCACCATCTGGTAAACATCAAATAGTGCATATTGATAGTTGCACCACTTGTTGACCAACTAATAGTGCAATTTTATGTTTTGCACCATTTGTGATCTAAACTAATAGGGCATAATATATAGCGTGCACCATTTGACTAGTTTTATTGCTTTTGCATGGCACCCACCCACCACACAAATAGGGCAAACATCTATATTGCACTAATATATATAGAACAACAAGAGCAAAGTGTTGATTTACCTATTTGGTATCCTTCAATTAGTGCAAGTTTACTTTTATTGCACTATTTGTCTAGCAATTAGTGCAATATATAATTGCCCTATTTAATTTTTCAGCTTAAAAAAAATTCTACATTATTTATAGTATCAATAATCTCATATATGTGAATTAAAAATTTAATAATATCATATGATCAAAACATTGTTATCATATCTGTCACTTCTCCAGCCGAATTGACACACAAAAACAAATATTTATCTCGAGCTCTACATCCAAGAGCATCTTCTTGATTTGGTACTCTTCATATGTGTAATCAATATGTATGTCATCATACATGAATAAATAAAGGTGGGTGTATCGATTGTTATTACAGGTATGAATACCATGATATAAGAGTACCGTGGCTTCTCTCAAAGGAGCCATGTTGCAAAACTCTAACTTATTACCCCCGCACATATTCTTTTTCTGTACAAATAACTCTAAGTTGCTCTTACGCTTTTCTATAAAGTACATCCCTCGAAAATTAAAAAAAAAACCCCAAGATCTGCTTAAATCTTGGCTGCAGAGGGTTGTAGCCTGAGATGAGAGAGTTGAACTGCTTAAATCTTGGCTGCAGAGGCTGTAGCAGACGAGAGAGTTGAAGGCAAAGCAGACAAAGGCAATGAAAGACATACTAACTGAAGCACTTGCCTTCTCTGTGAACTCGTCTTTGAAAGCAACAGAAGAATAATTGCATTTGAAAAAAAGATGTTGTTGCGACTCAGGACCATCATAGAAACAACAGAAGAATAACCATTGAAACTGATGAATTCTTCCACTGAAACCGATCGTTATCAGATTCACATCTTCGGGCTAGCCGCATAGAATGAACACTTGAGTTGAGTTTTGCTTAAGAAAATCTGGCAGATAAACAAAACAAAACAACACCTTACCTTACTCTATTTGGAATGAGTTGAAAGATATTACAAAAGTGGAGAACAGAATGTGCTAGTATGCCATCTACTAACTGAGTATAGCAACTTCAATGTAAACCAATGAGAAACAAACGAGAAATAAGGTAAGCAATTGACACTAAAGTACTGAACTGCACATATAGTACGCAGTATTTGACAAGGCTAGCTAGCTAGCTACAAGTTCTTATGACTTCCACATGATTTGTCTATTGATGATTTGATAGCTGCACGCTAGCTGTCTACTCTCAGACTCAAAATAGAGAAACATTCAAGACCCGATTCGATCATATATCGTGTGGTTTTCGAGAATTCACCCTCTCAAAAACCTTATCCTGTTGTGAATTTTGATTATCCACTCAAAATAATAGATTAGCCGCAAGAATGATTAAACACATGCATTAATAAAAAAAAAAGTTGCAGACAAATTCATTTAATTTCAAGACAGTATATATTATAGGAAGTTAACGGTTCATAAAAAAGAAATCCATGGTTGATATGAACAAGAGATCCTTGTATTGATTGTTGGTTATCATCCTGCGCATACCCTCCACATGTTTCTTCTACTCACTAGCTAATTAAACTTCAACAAGAAAGTAAATATTTCAAACAAACTCATCTACTTATTACTATTGCTTCTAATTAAGCAAAAATCTAGGTAGCTCATCTTCTTATCAAAACTTAATAAATGAACCGAATCTATTTCCTCTCATAATCCAAAATATAAGAATTACGAGCGATGATTTTTCAGCTATAGCTAGCTAGCCATGGACAAGGCCACAAGAAATAGCCATGAGCAAGATTGCGGCATCCTTCTCTTCCCCAGGGAACAAAACCTGTTGATCCAACGAAAGCTTCTCGCTTAAGCTTGAAGCAAATTCCTCAAACCAATTAGTACTATTCTTTCTTCCATTATCATCATCAGTAGTAGTACTAAAAGTAGCAGTACTGTTACTGCTACTACTACGAAACTGTTATCATGACGCTAATGTCTTGATAAACAGGGAAATCAAATGCCACACTTTCCTTCCCTCAAGAAAGAGACCAAAAGAGAAGCTTCGGGGGAAAGAACTCCAACAAAACGTCATGCAAATCGCTTAGTTTATTTTTCAATTAAGATGACTCTCACCGGTCATGGAAGAAGTCCCACCACACAGGATTGTGTTTTCCAGTAACTGTCGATGATTCTCAGATGACACAGTTGTTATGCAACGTTCAAGCTGCTCTACAATCCCAAGTGAAGAATTAGAAAGGTTGGAAAAGAGACTCTCCCACAGCATACCTTTCCCTACCAATAGTTATGACTTGAATACATACATATCAGTCACTTTATGATTAAAAGGTGCAAATCATCCTAAATATAGATTTAAGACACATTGTCCCAAATCTGGTCCTAGGTTAGTAAAGTGAAACTTTAGGCATGAAGTCATAGTGGAAATCCATGGGAGTGAATAATTAGAAAAAAATTATACTTGTAAAATATGTAATACACACACCTACCTGACCATCAGGAAGAGTATGCTGCTCAGTAGAGCACGAGTCTGAGGTTTTTGCATAGGCAAGTTCATCTTCAGCACAACAGGTGTATTGCTCTTTGACTTTTTTCAACATCTCCTAAGCTGATAAATCAGCAACGATTCAGTACCATTGTTCCTCCTGGCAGCTGTGATTCCAGTTCCGTTGATCAAAACATCAAATCACGCCAATTAACTCTCAAGATTAGTGAGCTTAAAACCCAGCAATATACCACAATTGTGAGCAACTAATTGCTACAACACACAAATCTATGAAAGCAACTAACTAATGGCTACAACACACAAATCTATGAAAGCAACTAATTGCTACAACACACAAGGTCAACAAAAGAAATCGAAAACTGTTATGGTAATGATCAACAGAAGAATCAAAAACTGCTATCGTTTGCTTCACAAGGTGCGACAGAAAAAATAAAAAACTGCTATAATTTGTTTCACAAGGTGCATCAGAAGAAATCAAACATTGCTATTGTCCGCTAAACAATTAAGATTATAAAAGAGATCAAAAACTTGAAGAGATAACAGGGAACATAACTGGCTCCACGTTGCCAGGCCTAAAAGACATATCTTCATATTTCTACAGTGTAAAAAAAGACAGTGGAAAAAGGGGAAGAATTGATGAGCGGCATTATTACACTACCTAGTGAAAAAAGAAAATTTCAAGTGTGCATTTCATAGCAAAAACAAAATACAGTATTGATACCCCAGTAAACAAGCATAAGACTTGAGGATAGATTTTTTTTTGCTGACACTGTCGCTAGCATTCCTGGACTCTCAATTCACAAAAATGTATGATGCGTCATCAAAGATAACCAATATACCTTTTGTCCAATGAGTTCAAGTCCTGAAGCAAAATTCTGCAGGCGAGCACATCCATTTCTCTCTCATTGAAGAAATTCCTATAAAGGATAATAACTAGATATCTCTCCCATCGAAGCCAGTTTACAATCAATGATGTTCTGGTTAACAATGAAGCTGAAAATGCAACCAGTACAAATATGAAACAATGTACTGCGTACAACTAAACTGACCATACTATCAAATTGTGTGCCCTTGACAAACGCAACAAGTTTAGAAAGCTCTTTTCCTGACATCAATAGATTAGCATGACTTTCCAGGATATTTTAACTGAAGCAAATGTGCACTCTGCTCCTTAAATGAGTTACTGCAGTAGCAAAGAACCGAAAGGGGTGTGATACTTCATTTGGAAAATATCTGCAATAAAATTAACAATTAGATGGTCACACAAAGAAACCACCAGTACCTCTTCAAATCTGAACCGTGCTTATTTACAGGGAAAAGAAATCCCCAAAACCTAGGAGATAGACCCTCTTCAGTTGGCTGATGCGCCTCAGATTCTCTTCCAGATCTCAACAAAAACCTTACCTGACAAACAATCATATCAACTCAATAATACACATGAATGACCCGTCCAAAGTGGATATACAATCTATGAGGTGATACAACTCACAAATTCCCTAACAAGTTCATATAAAGAATCATCAAGAGTTGCCTGCATTATACACAACACCCCAGTAAGATAAAACAAATGGAGTGGAGATATAGTTAAGTACGATGAATTATCACATGGCTACTCTTCAACCAAATACATCAGATTACCTGTAGCAGGCGCAATGCACAGTACTGGCTTACTGCAGAGACCGAAGGCCAAGGAAATGGAATATACTTTGTTCAAATATTTTCAGGAGTGACGCATTTCATGTAAGCATTAACTTTCATCCATTAGTAGGTGAAAGGTTTAGGATATCCAAAGGCATTACCCTGGTGTGGAATACCAAATAATGCGCGTTCTTTGTGCTGCTTTGGATTTCAGAAACATCAACAATCAAGTAAAAGAATTCTCGTGAACAATATGATTATCCGTCAATCATCTGCGTGTTTCCAGTTACTGGGTGGGCATCAGTAATTATAGGGGAGGGAAGAGGGGTGAATTTGATCCAGTGAGAGATCCGAATTCCTCTTCTTGTAAAATCTCATTAATTTCATCACGAGCTGTGTACAAACACTAATTTTTTTATGAATACAGGATGCACTGAATTGCTGGCAAACCTCGAGCCATTGAATTCTGGTTTAAACTATGCTGACATCTTTGAATTGCGAACTACATAAACCAGCCACTAAAATTGCTGCCAAACCAGGCAATAATTAATTGTTACACAATATTGTATTCTAATGACCTGACCTCAACTACTGAAGGTGAAATCATTGCAATGCGCAGCTGCTCTGATTAATATAAAAGCATTAAAAATTTACCGTCAATTGATGGTTGGAGACTATTATTTGGGTTTTGCAGAGTGGTCGAATACGGATTGAATCAGCATGAAGGTTTACTTCCTCTCATGATGACCAGAACCATTACCAAAATTTGAGCCGCGTTTGGATTTGAGATCCAAGCGGTCAATCATCTTTGCTAGACCAGAGATACCGACACAAACTGTTAGGATATAATATGTTTATTTGCCACACTTTGCCTAGTTTTCAGGTTCTGTATTTATTGTGGGTTTTATTCGTTGGGGGTATTGTGGTGCTGTGCGCTGCGTTTTATCCTTTGGGTCTTAGTATTTGTATAGGTCCTGTTATTCCTTCTCTCTCTGTACCGAGTGTGACTTTTCTCGGTCCCGATTGTAAATTCCCAAGCCTTCCACTTCAGTGTTTTGCTCTCAGGTCTACGATTGGATCTGTGAGCTTGAGTTCTGAGTGGGATTAAATAATCTAAGTGAGTTTTATCATGGTATCAGAGCATCGATTCAGATCGCTCCGCAATTGATTGCTCGATTTCGTTTTCTTGAGTCTCCATTCTTGCTTCCGATATCTCGCATCGCACCCGACGAGGTTCACCCATGGCGAACGAGGAAAAGCAAGACGATGATAAGGTCAAGGACTCCGAAACCCCCGAGAAACCCGAAACCTCCACACAGAGCTCAACGATTGAAGTGGGAGACCAACTTTACCTTGGAAGCGCGGACAACCCCGGACTGCTGCTGGCGAATAAATTCGAGGGGCAAGGTTTTGCGCAATGGAAGATGCAGATGACTATAGCGCTCAGTTCAAAGAACACTACTGCTTTGTTGATGGGTCCTTCAAGAAGCCAACCGGGAACATCCTCAAGACTCAGGCATGGATGAGATGCGATTCGATGGTAAGGGCTTGGATACTGATGTCGCTGGAGAAGAGCATAGCCGAGACGGTGCTTTTTGCCCCCACCGCCGCACATTCTTGGAAGCAGTTGTGCGGGAGATATGACCATTCAGACGCGTCCAAGAGGTATAGCCTTGAGCATCGATTAGCCCTCACCACCCAAGAATCGGATACAGTGACCGAATATTTCAACAAAGTGAAGAAATTGTGGGATGAGATAGACAACAGCCACATCGTCCCGACTTGCGAATGCGATTCTTGTACCTGCAATGTCTCTGAGAGGGTTAGTGAGTATGTTCGACAAGGAAGGGTCATAAAATTTTTAATGGGATTAACCGAGAAGTTTGGGGCAGTACGTGGAAACATCCTGATGATATCGCCGCTTCCTCCGATTGACACGGTATTTTCTTACCTCATCCAAGAAGAGAGGACGAAGCATCTAACCACCACCACTAGCAACACGGAAGGAACCTCAGCTTCCTTCGCAGTCGAGTCGGGAAAAAGAATCCCAGGAAAGAATTACCAGTCAAACCCTAGACGCAACGGTCTGCAGTGTAGCGACTGCAACAAATCGGGCCACAGAGGAACGATGCTACCAAAAAATTGGCTTCCCACCAGGATGGAGAAACCCCAAACTGAAGAAAAGCTCCGCCAACGCTGCCGGTTTCCAAGAAAACAAAGATGAAGACACCAAGAGCAACCCTGCACAAGACCCTTTCGGTGGGATACTCTCGCAAAACCAGATGCACAAGCTGTATGACTACATCAGCAGAAACCAGCCCGCCAACAAGGAATCTCAGCCCACTGACTACTCCAACTGCGGTTTTGTTGGTAACGGATCGAATCTCTCCACTTCTTTAACTTGTTTAATTTGCACGAATAAAGCATCAGATATGCAAGCTGGTAAAAACTTAGAGGTGTCTCCTTGCATGCCAAAATAGATGATCGTTTTACCTCTGTGTGTTTGGGAAATTCAACAAACAAACATGAAAAGGACCTAAAACAAAATGTTTTTGGCAGTTCTGATTGGATTATAGACTCAGGGGCCTCCGATCACATGTGCGGAGACTTGAGATTGTTTGATAATTATTCAGAACTTGAAAAACCTCATACTGTGGCTATGCCTGATGGGCACCCACAGATTGTCAGATTCATAGGGGAAATCAAGATTAGTTCTCTGATTAGCTTAAATCATGTTCTGTTTGTCCCTTCATTCAAATTTAATCTTATATCAGTTAGCAAATTGTGTGAGGACTTAAATGGCCAGTTGTTATTTGACTCTCAATCCTGTTTTTATCAGGACTTTAAGAAGAACCGACCTGTTCGAATTGGAAAGTTGTACAAAGGGCTGTATGTCCTGGATTGGTACTGTGGTAGAAGGAATGAAGAAAGACATACATCTTTAGCATGTGAAAATAGGCTTGTAAGTCTTGGTTTTGATTTCCGTGACAAGGTTAGTCTATGGCACCATAGGTTGGGACACATTCCCAAAGATAAACTCCTAGATCTTGATCTTATCAATTCAGTAGAGAAAAACAGTCAGCTTGTATGTGAATCTTGTTGTAGATCAAAGTCCCATAGGCTCCCTTTCAAAAACAGTAGCATTAAGAGCCATGACATTTTCCAATTGATTCATGTAGATTTGTGGGGTCCATACAAAATAAAAACGCATGATAAGAATGCTTATTTTCTCACAATTGTCGATGACAAGAGCAGAGCCACATGGACCCATCTATGCAGCAACAAATATGAATCTTTTGATCTTATAGTTCTCTTTCTTGGTATGATTGAAAAGCAGTTTGGAAAGAGAGTTAAAATTCTGAGAACAGATAATGCTTTCGAACTTGGAAGTTCTCACAATGCTGCTGATTTTCTTAAAAAACACGGGATTTTGCACCAAACTACATGTGTTTACACTCCACAACAAAATGGTGTTGTGGAGCGCAAACATAGACACATACTCGAAACAGCAAGGGCCCTTATGTTTCATTCAGGGTTGCCCTTAAAATACTGGGGAAAAGTGTGTTAACTGCAACCTACTTAATAAACCGAATGCCTCTCAGTAGCATTAAGAACAAAAGTCCTTTTGAATTGATTTATGGTGCTAAGCCTGATTATCATGAACTTAGATGTTTTGGGTGCTTGTGCTTTGCCAATATAAACAAACCTCAACATGACAAATTTGCATCTAAATCTGTCAAATGCGTTTTCCTCGGTTATCTGCAAGGAAAGAAAGGGTACAAACTCCTGGATTTAGACAATAATAAAATTATCTGCAATAGAGATGTTGTTTTTCAGGAAAACCTTTACCCCTTCATGAGTGGTTCGGTTCTGTCAAATAGTATTGATCCTGTTACCACTGATAACTCTGATGTTTTTGTTTATGAGTCTGATGAAAACTTGGAAAAGAGGAAGAGTTCATCCAGAACATTGGAACAAACAATCCTGAAAGGATGAGCTTGGATATGGATGCTACATTGAGACAAAACAATCCAGAAGGGACAGGCTTGGATGCAGATGCAGAACCTACAGATGTCACTGTCAACGAGGACACAAACACGGTGATCCCAGCCGTCTGTCCAGAACCCAATGGAGATGATCTTGGCAGAAATGAAGAGACACAGACAGAAGACTCTCTCAGGCGATCCACCAGAGAAAGGAATCCACCCAAGTACCTTGATGATTATATCGTGGGACAAACCTACAGGGAGCCAGAAAAAGATAAGTCATCCTCTGACCTTTTCTCTCAGATCTTATCAGCTAGAATCTCTAAATCCTCTTGCAATCTTACTCAAGCTTGTGACACAACTAATTCTGATTTGAGTTTTGTTTGTGTTTCTGATTGTGATACAATCGTCTCTTCTGACCTTAATGGTGGAAAACAGTGCATGATTTCTGATCAGGGAGTTGATTACATTTGTTTGTCTGCTGAATTATCTGATTATGTTGAACCCACCTTATTTGCTGATGCTATTAAAAATCCGAAGTGGGTAGAAGCCATGTCTGAAGAATTAGAGCCCTTGATAAAAACAGAACATGGGATATTGTTGACCTTCCCCCAGGAAAGAAAATTGTTAAATGCAAGTGGGTATACAGAATTAAACACCATGCAGATGGCTCATTAGAAAGGTTTAAGGCTAGGTTAGTAGCCAAAGGTTTTACTCAAAGTTTGGAATTGATTATTTAGAGACCTTTTCTCCAGTGGTAAAGTTTACCACTATAAAAGCTCTAGTTTCTGTTGCAGTAAAATCAAATTGGGAAATAATTCAATTAGATGTGAACAATGCCTTCCTTCATGGTGATTTGTTGGAGGATGTATATATGCAGATTCCTGAAGGGCATAAACTAGAGCATTCTGGTAAGGTTTGCAAACTAAGAAAGTCCTTGTATGGTTTGAAACAAGCGTCCAGGCAGTGGCACCAGAAGCTAAGTGATTTTCTTAAGCTTCAAGGTTTTGAACAGTCTTTAAATGATTATTCATTGTTTATTAAGAAATCTGGTGAAAAGGTTTGTTATCTGGCTGTATATGTTGATGATGTGCTTGTTACCGGCAATGATATTATGTCAATTAATTCTGTTAAAGCTGACCTTGACCAGAAGTTTAAAATCAAAGATCTGGGAAGATTGCATCATTTCTTAGGCATGCAGTTCATTCATACATCAGAAGGTTTAGTTTTACTGCAAAGAAATTATTGTGAAAGTCTGGTTTCTGAATTTGATTGCCTGGAAAAGAAAGCTACTGCTGCCCCTTTAGATGCTAGTGTGAAGCTGAGAAGGGCTGAAGGGAAACCTTTGGAAAACCCAAGTGTTTATAGACGATTAATCGGGAGACTTAGCTTTCTTTCTCATAGTAGGCCTGATTTATGTTTTTCGATACAAGTTCTGAGTCAGTTCTTAGATTCTCCCACAGAGTTACACTATCAGGCTGCTATCCATACCTTGTGTTACATTAAAGGCACCATGGGTTATGGTCTTCTTTTTAATAACAGAAATGATTTTAATCTAGTGGCTTATTGTGATGCTGATTGGGCTGCCTGCCCTAACACTAGGCGGTCTGTTAGTGGATATTTATTTGCTTAGGAGGTAGCCCTTTATCTTGGAAATCTAAGAAGCAAACTAGTGTTGCCTTGTCCTCTGCAGAATCCGAATACAGGGCCATGCGACAGGTTACTGCTGAGCTGAGTTGGTTGACAAGGCTCTTGAACGAACTTGGAGTTCCCAACATCGAGCCGGTGCCTATAAAGTCAGATAGTCAAGCTGCCATACACATTGCAAGGAATCCTGTTCTGCATGAGAGAACAAAACATGTGGAGCTGGACATACACTTTGTAAGGCAGAAGCTGCAGGAGGGTTTAATTTCTGTGGAGTTTGTTAGTTCAAGGAACCAGATTGCAGATCTCTTGACCAAGTCGCTACCTGGAAGGCGTTACCCCTTGTTAGTGAGGAGAATGGGCTTGAAAGACTGGCAGTGTGTCAAATGAGGCTGGGTTTCTTCTGTTTTTCAAATCTTGCAATCCTTGCATGATTTGAGAGGGGCTGTTAGGATATAATATGTTTATTTGCCACACTTTGCCTAGTTTTCAGGTTCTGTATTTATTGTGGGTTTTATTCGTTGGGGTATTGTGGTGCTGTGCGCTGCGTTTTATCCTTTGGGTCTTAGTATTTGTATAGGTCCTGTTATTCCTTCTCTCTCTGTACCGAGTGTGACTTTTCTCGGTCCCGATTGTAAATTCCCAAGCCTTCCACTTCAGTGTTTTGCTCTCAGGTCTACGATTGGATCTGTGAGCTTGAGTTCTGAGTGGGATTAAATAATCTAAGTGAGTTTTATCACAAACCTCCTTCCGAACTCCTTTGCTCAGTTCCTTCACTGTGTTGTTCCGCAAGAGAAGAAGACGTCCATTAGTAAAGAGAAGAAGACGTCCATTAGTAAATAGGAGAAGACGGCCATGAGTGAAGAGAAGATGATACCGGTTGAAATGTTTTCAGCCCCGAATTCAATCTGGTGTGCGATGAAGAAGACCACCGTGAATGAAGAGAAGATGATACCGGTTGAAATGTTTTCAGCCCCGAATTCAGTCTGGTGTGCGATGAAGAAGACCACCGTGAATGAAGAGAAGATGATACCGGTTGAAATGTAAAGAGATTAATGTAGCGGTTCGAAGTATTTTCAGCCCCGTCTTCATTCTGGTGTGCGATGAAGAAGACCACGTGAATAAATCTTCAATCTGTGCGAAGAAGACGACCGTAATAGAAAATAGGTTAGAATATTAGATGGTGCAAAGAGAAAAATTGCACTATTAGATGACACCAAATAGTAAGTCTGGAATCGCACTTATTGATTAATTAGCCGATGAGTCTCAGCTACAACCATATGTAGTCATCTTTGGCTATATTTTTCATGGTACAGTTTGTATAGAGTAAATGTACATGTTTTATAAGTTTGTTGTACAGTTTATAAAGTTCGTATGTACATTTTGTACAAATTCAGAAATATCACAATTCACTGTATACATGTACATATACAAATGTACAGTTTTGAATGCTCAAATGTACAGTTCTCAATGACCAAATGTACATGTATGTAGCTATATATAGCTACAAGTGGTTGTAGGCAAGAAATTGGGTTAATTAGCATATAGGGCAACATACCGCTATGCACTGGTTGATGTTATCTGTTGATGCAATTTTTGCACTTCGCTATGGTAAGGTAGTGCAATTTAAATTGCTCTATTTGATATTTCTTTTTTTGGTGCAACAAAAAAAACCCGACTTCACTCCTCTATGATTTAATATTATCTATTAGTGTACTAATTTAAATTGCACCATTTTATTATGTCTTACATAGGGGCAACAACCTCATGCTGCACCAATTGATAATGTCTTTTTAAAATTGCACTTTTTGATATCATTAATTAGTGCATATTTCATAAATGCACCAATTGATACAATGTCTATTAGTGTGATAAGTTAAAATTGCACTATTTTACGTCGTCAATTATTGCAATCCGTTAAACTCGCCCCAATTGATACTCTCCACATTTCCCAACCTATATGAGGGTGTTGTACTCATACACCTAAGGGGGCGACATAACAAAATTGCACTATTTGACATAAACAATTAGTGCACTTTGGTTTTGCTCTATTTGTTATTAGTTTTAGGTGCAACTTTAATTTGCCCTAATTGATGAAACATATATTGCCCCAAAAATCAACATTGTTGTAGTGATCCAATATCCCAATAGTCTTGTAAACAATAGATAGTCGTGGGGTTCAATTCAAAAGGGACGTGTTTGATATTCAAGGAAGCGGAAACAGTCCAGTAGTAATAGCTCCAGTCTCATGGATCCCACCGTGAGGATTTACGAAGCAGTAGTAAACCTTCCGTTGAATCTTAATTGTGGCTCGTGTCTCTTCTATTCTTTTGTAGAGCGGCACATCCTAGATTGTCAAGGAGATTGTGTATTAATTAATATCAACGCAGCATCGGGATTCTCTATTTTGGAATTATCATAAGGAAGGCAAGCAGATATTAATGTGGGGCGGTTTTCTTCTGGGGATCTGTCAGATTCAAATGAGCGGGGGAATTAGATGAGGCGGCCCAAATTGACGTGACCGAAGGTGACTTAAATGCAAAAGTTTATCGGGTAGTGATGCAAGCGGTCCTTTGGAGGAACCACTTCGATTCTCCCCTCCACTCCTGCTCTCGTCACTGTCACTGATCATCACTCAATCTACCATAACTCAATCCTTAGAAATTCATTTAATGGTTGTTCTCTCCCCTGTCTTGAGGCACAACCCGATAATTAATGTCATTCCGCCCCGGCACCATTCTTCAACGCAAGACAGCTCTTTCATAGCCCCAACTCAGATAAGCTGAGAGGTGTCTAGTCTATCGACAAAGGCTTAATTGCCACTTCACAAATCCTTAAGTCTCACTCCAAATGTTGTAGTAAAAGAGTAGGTGAAAGGAAAACCCCGTGTCAAAATGACAAGTCAAGTTTACTTCTAAATCATTAAAGGAATAAATTATCCATAGAGATGGGCAATATCTAAGTCGAAGTGTGAAGCTATGAAACCATCATCGGAGGAACTTTAAAGGCTTGTCAAGTCCAATATCTAATTAGCAAGGGCTTCTCCCATGGCGCAATGCAATTTGGTTAGAGCCCCCGAATCTCATCCCTTTTGAGGTTGTTCTTCAAACTTATTCTTCAAACAGGGGTTTTGTGTGAAGTCCTGAATGGTGTCAAAATGATGCGGGGTCATTTTCTCTAAGCTTATTTCTCAAAGTCAAGTCCGACAGAAATCAAAGCTCTGTTGCAATCTTGAATTAAAATTCCTCGGGCATCTTGACGTTCATTTGGATGCTACGAGGATGGATCATGGAGCCATTGCAGGCATGCCTGGACTGTACTAGTTTCTTGAACGGTGGGTCAATCTGAGCGGAATTTCATGGGAATGTACCACTACCATTTCTCCTCTCCCACGATTTGATTCTTTTGTTTTCTCACAAGATGACACATGGGATTCATTTGGTTGGAGACTACGGACGAAAGAACACAAGACAGACTAATTTGTCGCAGTACATTGCATGTGTTTCTTCTCTGTGGTCACCAGTTTAGTTTCGTAAACTGCTTGCATATAATAAACTCATTATTACTAACAAAAAATTAATGTCAGATTAAAATCTGTTAGTAAAATTAATAATTAGTAATGAAATATTAACGAAACACTAATAATTAAATTTAGATTAAATTAACTTATGAAAATTACCGCTAGATTTATATTCCGTTAGCAAAATTAACAACGGAATTAATAATCTCTAAGTAATTAGTAACTAAAATTAATCCCTAAAAATTACTAATAAATAATAAAATTTTATTACTAGTTACCAAAGAATTTAATAGTTCATTACTAATTAAATAAATCTGTTTTCATATTTAGATCACTAATTATTAATGATTTTATTTTTATTAGCATTAAACAAATACAATCCTACATCAATTACCATGAAATATAATCTTACGTCAGCAATTACCAACGAATACAACTTTACATCAGTAATTACCAACACTAATCCCTCTCCCTTAACGCAAATTCGACCGTACGAGCTGGCTGCTCCTAGTTTAGGAGTGGGACAGTTACACATCATCATTTTTTCCAGCTCACTTCCTACATGCAGTATTTTTTTCCAGCTCATCTCTACATGGGTAGTATTTATATTCAAATTTTAATTTCCAAACAGAACTTATCTATCCCTCCTATCTTCCCTAACCTCTCGACGCTCTCTGCTCTCCCGCACATGATGAACGCTTCTTCTCCCTTTCTCCTCTAATCACTCGACACTCATTGAATAATCACTCAAACGCTCCACGAAGCTCGGCGGATCATCACTCGAACTCTCTCTTCTGCTTCTCTAATTCCACGAAGCTCGCTGGACTATCCTCCCCATGCAAATCGACGCGCTGCTCTTCGATTGCTAACCTTACCAGCGAATCTGAAATCACAACTCTCACATGTGGCTAAATCGCGTGAAGTAGTAATTCATAAGGAGTAAGTTGTTACTAGGAATAATTCATTTTTCTCATGTTACAGTTTTTACTTTTGGTTGTTCGATTTTGAAATTAGGGTTCTTAGTTCACAATCTGTATTCTCCAGTAGCATTATGGTTTTATTCTGTTAATTAGCGATTCTCAGTTACTTTAATACTCATTTTGATTCACTAATTAGTTCTACTTTAATACTCGTTTCGATTTTGCTACGTGTTTTCTTTGCGCTTATGCTATTTTATGGTTTTGTGTTTACACAGATAAAAGAGAAAGGTGATCTAAGTATGCTGCGAAGGAAGTATGCCTTCAGACTTGCTGTACATGACAAGATTTGAGGGTTCGTGATCTTCAAACATCATTGAAGCGAAAGAAGTTTTGAAGTTATATGTACTGATCGTATAACTTCGTGGGGGATTAACTTTTGGGGTGGTCATACATTTTAGAACAATATGTTTTGGTACAAGCTAGACAACAATATACTAGCGACTGAATGGTGTGTAATACAAAGTTTCTAGCACACTATTTGTTGATTCTCATCTTTTGAAGGTTGCTGAACCTTATTAGCTCAATTATACATCATATTAGCTTACTGATTCATCATTTATCTAAATGATTCATTATTTATGTCAACACAAATCAGTTACTTCTTGATTCACCAGACGTATCAAATGATTCATTTGTAAATGTGTATGATACATCACAGACCATAAAGCATATCTACACTAGTAAAATGAAATGATTCATCACATTAGCTTGATGATTCATCATATTAGCTAAATGATTCATTATTTATGCCAACACAAATCAGTTACTTCTTGATTCACCAGACGTAATCCAATGATTCATTTGTAAATGTGTATGATACATCACAGACCCTAAAGCAATATCTACACTATCGCACTCTTTGATTCATATATTTAAGTGTTACTGAATGATTCATCAAGTCAGTAAAATGAAATGATTCATCACATTAGCTAATGATTCATCATATAGCTAAATGATCATTATTTATGCCAACACAAAACAGTTACTTTTTGATTCACCAGACGTATCAAATGATTCATATTGTAAATGTGTATGATACATCACAGACCTCTAAAGCAAATATCTACACTATCGCACTCTTTTGATTCATATCTTTAAGTGTAACTGAATGTAATCTAGTCAGTAAATGAAATAATCATCATATTAGCTTAATGATTCATCATATTAGCTAAATGATTCATTATTTATATCAACATCTTTGTACTTCATAAAGGCTATGTATGCACTTATTTTTCTAAATCTGGGACTATGGTGACAAGTCTATCACATCGTGCATGGGATGTGCATAAGAAACTCCTTGAGATTGTGTATCTTCATGGATACTCGGAGAAATGAATTTATAGTAGCCTTCTTTAGTAACTTTGGCACTGCAGCTTTTTTGTCCTTGGGCCGCTCTTCTGTGTATCTTTTCTGTGAAGATTTCATTATACACAAATCAAATTTATTAACAAATTCAACGATCAATCATATTGCTTCAACCATGAACTGTTCTCACATTTATGTGTTTCAAGAAGCCTGAATACGTTATAGAAGGAGAAACTTATGATAAAGGAGCCAAATCTTAGAATGTATATGTGACACATAAACAAGATGTAATCAAGCATGCCAATATAAATCAGTGACTCTGCATTTTGTATATACTGATGATTCACCACTTAGAATCAAATGATACATAATTTACAACAAATGATTCATTAATAGAATAACATCATTATATACTATTTATTCAGAACACGAAATCAAGTACTAGTATGTAAACAATGAACATTGAAATTGTAGAACTAACAATTTTTGTCAATCAACTCTGATGATGAAGCTTTAGTAAAAATAACTTTTGGGTTTCATTCACAATCGGCCACAGTTCAGTATGATCTGATACAATGACCCTGCAATATCAAATGATTCATTAATATGTATAAAT